>WOXC01006147.1:0-187926 GCA_011680675.1 Gymnobelideus leadbeateri
TAAGCAATACCCCTGGAAGTTTTTAAATCGCAGGAGATATTTACCATTTAGTCAGTGAATCTATGGATCAGTCAGCAATAGAAAGACCTCAAGCTTAGTACACTGAGAAGTAATGGAAGAATTGATCTTGGGGCAGGAGGGTTATTTTCTTTCTCAGAGAGGTGTTTTTAGGTCCCTCTCCTCTCATTTCTCCCTCTCTCCCTCTCCTCTCCTCTCCTCTCCTCTCCCTCTTCTCCCTCCCCCATCTCTCCCTCTCTCCTCTCCTCCTGACTTTTCTGTCCCCTTTCTCTCTCCTCTTCTCTCTCTCTCTCCTCTTCTCTCTCTCTCTCTCTCTCTCTCTCTCTCTCTCTCTCTCTCTCTCTCCCCCTCCCTCTCTCTCTCTCTCTCTGTCTGTCTCTCTGTCTCTCTGTCTCTCTGTCTCTCTCTCTCTCTCTCTGTCTCTCTCAGCAAATAGTAATGGTCTTCCAAGAACACTCAGGCAGCTTGTATAATTTTTCTTCTCAATGCAAACCCCTCCTTCTTAATCTCTCATTTTCTCATTCTGTCTCTCTCTGTCCCTGTATCTGTCTGTCTCTCTCCCCTTCTCTGTCAGTAGTAGTAGGAGTAGTAGGAGTAGGAGTAGGAGTAAATTCATCTAGAAAACAAACTAAGAGCAAGCAGGGATACAGAAAGAAGCAGGCAGCTAGATGGTGGTGAAGATGGAATGTCAAACCTGTGATTAAAAAGACATGAGTCCTAATCCTGCTTCAGGTACCTAGTTGAGTGATTCTGGGCAAGTCACTTAAGCTCCATCTACCTCAATAACCTCATATATAAAATGGGAATGATAAAAATTTCCTCCCAAGCCAGCTGTAAGAATAAAATAAGCTAATATTTGTAGAACACTCTATAAATTTTAAAGCATTCTAAATACTATCAGTGAGCCAGCTGAGGAAGGAAGCAGCTTCAAGGAATGACCACCCACTCCCTGCCCCCAACCAGAAATAATGCTAACTATAGTTTTAAAAAAGGACTCTCAGCAAAAAGAAGTTATATATGTATATATATATATATATATATATAGATAGATAGATAGATAGATAGATAGATAGATAGATATAGATATAGATATATAGATATATAGATAGAGATATAGATATATAGATAGATATAGATATAGATATTGGTATAGATATAGAGATAGATGGATATAGATATATGTATGTATATATATATATATGCATACACACAATTTCCTTTGGCCACATATATTCTCTAAATGTATTTGTTACTATCAAAATACTATGAATTTGAGTCTCATGAATATTGTGTGTATTTCTGGGAATGTGCACATAAGGCATGAGTGAGGGAAGTGTTTTGTAGGTCTTATTTTTGCTATACCTTTTTGGTTAATACCTTTGTTAAAAGCTAATTGAGACTTCAAACTGACTTAGAAATCATGTCAATAGGAACTCTTGAGTGACATACTAAATATTTAGATCTTTGTGGTTATCTCCTAAGTACTAGCAGCAACTTCTGCACACCTGGACCCTCACTAAAAGTGTAGCCTAGAGAGTGAGGCAAAAGCAGATATTATACCTAGAATTTTGATTTTTCCTAGGAGTTTCTGATATACTATAGAGACAAAACTATAATTTCTGGATAGCTCCCCCACCAAAAAAGAAAAGTGAATCTATTTGGTTAATTCCAACCCTTTTTCAGTCCTGTTGGGGTAAAAGGTATCAAGTAGGGGAGTGGGAAAATTTGCAAAAGACAGGTCTTAGGAAAGAGAGAATATTCTGAGAGTATCTTTGGAAGCAGTAACCCCAAGGATGATTGGAGGGGTAGGATTAGTAGTACCAAAGATTTAAGAACTATCATCTGCAGTCAAAGGCCTAGTGATGTGGTATGAAAATCACATAGAAACAGGAGCTGTTAAATAATATATAAGGATCCTCGCAGGCTGCATGTTGACTTAGATTCAAATTAAAATTTTATCTATATTTTATTGTATTTTTATTTCATTTTGTTAAATATTTCCCAATTACATTTTAAGTTGATTTGACCAGTACTCAGGAATGTTTGGGGCTGCATGCTCCCTCCCCTCCCCAAGAATGTGTTTGACACTTCTGTTCTGGAGGACCAGGTTTCTTTCCATATGTATATACCCTATAGATGTCAGTAACCTGAAGAAAAGTCCTAGTTGCCCCATCCTGGGTACACAATTTTGGTTTTCATAAATTCTTTGAAAAGCAGCACATAATCCAGGTAGAGGAAGAGAGAACCATGTCACAACAGAATTTTCTGCCCCTGACCATGATCTTATAGTTTCTGGAATATTGAGGGACCAATATTCCTGCCATTAAATATAAAATCAAATAAAACCCATTTGGAGGAAAGTTACATCAGCCTGGATAAACATATAATATTCAAGTGTCTCTTCACTGTGCTAAGTTTCTAGAATGATATGCTACTTAGTTGCTACTTAGTCAGGAGATACTAAGCTAAGAAGCTGGAAGCAAACCAACCAGGGAGTACTCACCTTATTTAAGAGGAAAACACAGGCAGAAGCTTTGATGTTAATGGTATATTAGATTACTCTTTTCACATTGTAATGTAGGGTACACAAAAGTGTGGAATCTTTGATAGGTGATAGGAGTCTCCTGCTGTGCACTCACAGGTCTATTCCTAAGCCTGCAGTCTGGTTTGCTAGGATTCACTGCCATGTCATCTCAGCTCCAATGCATTGTTTAATTCCACCCTCATTAGTCCGTGGGATAATGCAAGAAAATATAATATTAAGTTATGAACTTTTGCTCCTGATATACAAATGGAAAATTATGCATATCTTTTATAACTGATTCTTCTTATTGTCATTATGAGCAATTCCTTTTCTAAATATATAAATCCCAATATCTATCTTTCTGTCTTTCTATCTATCTATCTATCTGTCTGTCTGTCTGTCTGTCTGTCTATCTGGGTCCTGATTTGAAAATGCAAAAGTTATGCATAACCTGTACAACTGATTCTTCTTATCATTATTATGAGCAATTCCTTTTCTAAACTTAAATTATATAAATCCCAATATTTATCTATCTACATATTTTGATCCTGATATGCAAATGGAAAAGCTATGAATAACTTTTATAACTGATTCTTCTTATCATTATTATGAGCAATTCCTTTTCTAAATTTAAATTATATAAATCTATCTATCTATCTATCTATCTGAGTGTCTGTCTGTCTATCTAGCTATAGCCTTCTTTGCACCAGCTACACATTTCTCTTAGTTCAATCCCCTAGGGCCAAATAGAACAAGTGAACTTCCTGCTTCTCATTACAGATCTTTAAAAATTTGAACATAACTATCTATCATGGTCCTCCTGAGGCTTTTTTTCTTCAGGTAAAATATATCCTGTTTGTTCAATCACTTTTCACTTTCCATATCATCTCAACATCCTGTCATCCTTCTCAGTAGACTCTTAACAATATCCTTGTTAAAGAGTAGTGCCCAGAACTGGACTCAACACTCCACGTGAAGTTGGACAAGGGCAGAATATATTGGCACTATCACTTTTTTGTTCCTTGGTGTCCTGCCCTTCTTAATGTACCCCAAATTTGACAAAGATATTTTGACTGCCACATCACACTGATGATTCATTGAAGTTGCAGTCTATTAAAACTCTAGATGCCCTTTTCTTATTAACAATGCCTCTACTGTCTCATATTTATAGGTTTGACTTTGTTTGCCCAAGGACAAAACTTAACATTTATCCCTATTTGGTTTCATTTTATAACATTCATCCCAATTATTTAGATTTTTAAGATTCTTTTGGATCAAAAGTCAATTATTCAGTGTGTTAGCTGTCACCTAAATCTTTCTGTCATTTGCAAAGTTGGTAAGCATACCCTCGATGCTTTTATCCAAGTCATTGATACTTACAAGACAAAGGCAAATAAACAAACAAAAATATCAGGACAATTAGAATTCAGTCTTTCAGAGATTTCATTTTGACAAGATTTCATATAATATATACTACAATAAACTCCAAAGGATACATGATATAGTTATAAAAAAAAAGCCAAGTCAGAAACAAAGTAAAGGAACAAGGAAGAAAATATATCTTGATACTATCAATAATGGTGAAAGAGTTTATGACAAAGATAAGGGATATAAAATGATCAGAGAAGAGAAAATGGACAATTGTAACTGACAAATTAAAATGTTTCTACACAAACAAAATCTATGTGGAATTCCAGATAAAATCATAAGGGAAACAATTGATGAAGAAAAATCATTGTGTAAAATTTCACTGAAAAATATCTAAATGAACAACTCATGTAAGAAGTGATTCACAATATAAAAATTCATATTCAATATTGGAGAGGATGTGGGAAAATTGGGACACAAATTCACTTGGTGAAGTAGTGAACTGATCTAACCATTCTGGAGAGCGATTTGGAACTATAACCAAAGGGCAATCAAACTATAAACCCTTGGACCCAGAAATACCACTACTAGGTCTGTATACCAAAGCAACTATAAAAAAAAAAAAGAGAAAAAAAGCCACTACACACCCACACCCACAAATATGTATAGATGCTCTTTGTGGTGAAAAAGATTTGGAAATTGAGGAAATATCCATCAATTGGGGAATGGCTGAACAAATTGTAGTTGTATGTGTGTGTGTAAATGCATACATATATATGTATATATATGTATGTATATACATACATATGTATATACGTATATGCATATGTGTATATATGTATATATACAAGTTGTAGTATATGGATGTAATGGAATTCTCTTATGAATGTAATGAAACGATGAGCAGGCTGATTTCAGAACAAAAATATGGAAAGATTTACGTGAAGTGATGCTGAGTGAAGTGAGCAGAAACAGGAAAACATTGTACATAGGAACAGCAACATTGTGCAACAATGAGTTAAGAATGATTTAGTTCTTCTCAGCAGTACAATTATCCAAGACATTACCAAAGGAATCAAGATGAAGAATGTTATCTATATCCAGAAAAAGAATTGATGGAGTCTGAAAGCAGATCAAAGAATACCATTTTTACTTCCTTTATTTTTTCATGTTTTTTTTTCCTTTGGGCCTAGTTCTTCTTTTACAACATGACTAATATGGAAATATGTTTTATATGATTGCACGTATATAACCTATATCAAATTACTTATCATTTTAGGGATCAGGAGGGAGGGAAAAAAGAAAATTTGAACTCAAAATTAAAAAAATAAAAATCATATTTATGTGTAACTGGGAAAATAAAACACTTTAAAAAATTAATAATCACTTCCCAATAAATAAATGGACAAAAGAGGAGGTAAGTTAGGGGAGCTAGCAGTAATGTTAAAAATAAATAAAAGTAGCACACTTAAACTTTGTCTTCCTTGGCAACTCTTCAAGATTAAGATTTGCAGGACAGGTGCTGATTTGTATTGGAATGGGATATTTCCTCACTAGGAGTTCTTTATATAAATGAAAGCACATATCTAGACCAAAATACACACACATATACACACATACACACATGTGTATGTGTGTATTTATCTATTTCTATATTTATATCTATAGATATAGATTTTGATCTATCTACACACATATACACATATGGATATATATATATATATATATTATATACACACACATATCTGTTTATATATATAGACAAATATGTGTGTATGTGTACAAAGACACACATACACAAATATCCATGGTTTTATTTATTTATTTGTTCTCAGTCACTATCCACTAATTTGCAAATGAATTAAAGTTAGATCAGGTAGCTTATTTTTATTTTATTTCTGACGGGGATGATGGTGACTTGCTTTCTAAGGGTGTGTGCTTTTGTGTGTGTGTAAGTTGCTGAATCTTTCTATGTTATGCAATGGCTTATTTAGACACTAATGACAACTTTTAGAATTGCTTTCTTGCATTAACTCATGAGAGTACAATTGTGAAATTTAATATTAGTTTAAAGTTACAAGCCATTTACTGAATTCAAATGTAAGTAGGGCATTTTTCAAATATGAGAACTTTTCAGGCATTGAAATTATTCATTGTTTATTGATAACATTTATGATATTTTGTAAGCCCAGAAATATAAGACAAATAAAAAAATAAACCAGTTGATATTCACAAAAACCACAAACTTTTATCACCTACTCCTTGTCTGAAGTGGATTGAGTGATTCAAACTTCCAATCCAGAACTGCCTGATTCCTGAGACTGTAACCTGGGTTGCACATTGGAAAGAATGATTCCTTCAGTTGAGACAATAGATTAGAACTCCACCTCAGCTATCACTCCAAGTGCAAAAAAAAAAAAAAAGAGGTTATTACCAACTGTTCCTGAAAAATAGAATATTAAAGGCAAAAATCATTTTTCTAAATGCCTTTTGGATCTTCAAGATACTATTTTACTGATAATATGGAACTGTAAGTGTGTACTGGATTTCATTACCTAAACTATAAACTGTCAAATCTATTGATAGACAAGGAAATCTAAGAAGTCACTGTTTTAAGATAAAGTTCCTAGAATCATGCCACAAACTAATCATTTGTGACAATATGGATAATCAAAGAATCTCTGATTCAGAAGGGAATCTAGTGAACATTCAGTCCAAACTGGACTTGACAAGGAATCTCCTTCACAACCCTATTCAATAATTAGTCATCTAGTTTTTCCCTAAAGAATGAAAATGGGTCTAAAAAAGAATCCCTATCATTTGTGTGGTACCTACAGTTTCACAAAGTGTTTTGCCACCATAATCTCATTTGATTCCCACAGCAGCTCTATAAGATGGTTACAATAAGTATTATAAGTCCTGTTTTTCCTATGAAGAAACTGAGGCCAGAGGGGGTGAAGAGACTGTCATAGGAACATATGAAGAGGAATCTATTTTGTTCTGTCTGTCCCAAGATATCAGTATTAGACACAATGAGAGGGATTTTCAAGGGAATAAATTTAGTCTTGAGGCAAGGATAACCTTCCCTAGTATTTGAGCTATCCAAAAGGGAAAAAGAGGCAATGCGAGTCTTAAAACAGAGGGTAGAAAACCATTTTAGCTTTGCTTTAGAAGGATTCATGTTCAATTTCAGGTTGAATGAGGTGGTTTAGGATTTCCATACAACTCCCCAATTCCACCATTTTGAGAATTTGGAGCAATGAGTAAACAGAGCAAAGAAGTAAACTTGAGATTGAAGTCCTAACAATTAGTTATCCAAAGCACTTCTGAAAGGAGAGATTTCTCCTTCATCTTCATTCTTTAGGGAAAAGCTAGATGACCAATTCTTGAATATGTTGTGAAGGAGATTCCATGTTGAGTCCAGTTTGCACTGAATGTTCACTAGATTACCTTTTGAATCAGAGATTCTTAGATTATGTAGATTCTCACAAATAATGAAATTGGGATGTAAAACCAATTCTTGCTTGGCCCTAAGTCCTCCACTCTTTGCTACACTGTATAGCTTCTCAAAGTATAATAATGACACTAAAAGGTCTAAGCTATTATTAATATTCTGGAACAAATAGTTGTTAAGAATGAAGACAGGAGTTGGATCACTGGCATTGACATCAAAAGTTAAGAAAATCACCCACAAGCTCTGGAACACTGTGAACCCACTTGAATAAATTATATACTTATTATGAATTTTTCTCATTGCTGGGGATATTTGAATAGGATAGATGAGAATGGGATAATGGGGAAACTCCTAGAATGGCCAGCTAAAGCATAACAATTATAGATAGGGACATGTGATTATTCAAGGGCATTGTCAAGAACATCTTGATACAATGCATCATGGTAGGGGATTTCTGGGAAATGACAATATAGACAGACAACAGTACTGAAGGATGTGTGAGTATCTCAGAAAAAAAAATGTTACATAGTTTTATAACAAAGAGACTGAGGAGACCCAGGGGAGTGCTTACAATTGCCAAATAGAAGACAAGGTTATGTGCACATTTCAGGATCAGTTCAATCAATGAATACAACACAAAGTCTTTCATAATTCCTCTATTTGGAAAGGTTCATATATCTGAGATATTACTTTATTTTTATTTCTTTATATTTTGTATTTACTTCTTCATGAATCAATTCATTCCTGGTTCTACCTTCTCCACATGAATGTCTTTTATCCTTAATTACCTTTTAAGTCATTTTTATTTGCTGTATGTTTATGTATATTACCACATTTTCCAGAAGGTTCTACATTGTCTTGGTGCTTGATAAAATACAATGTTTTCTACAAACAGGGCCAGCAGGAAGGACTTCAAAATTCACAAAGAATCCCCTCTTCAACTTGAATTCTGCAGGAGATTCTCTTCATCAGAGAAGTGAATGCCTTTGGTGAGCATGAACTTCCTTGTTTTATGTCTCAGCTGAGATTTATTTTCTGAGGGAGGTGAACATGACTATTTGGTTATAAAGAGTCATTGCCTCCCTCTAAATAACACTCTTCAAGTATGGTGTTCTACAGGAAGCCTCTCCTATTCCCCAGATCTTCTACTGTCCCTCCAAAATTAGTTTTCACCTACTCTACATTTATCCTGTATATGTCAAATTATATATGTTATTTGTTTACATTATGGGAAAATAGGCAAAAGATTCATGTAAAATGAAATCCTTTAGCTGAGCTTTGAAGAAACTGGGGATTTGAAGAGATGGAACTGAGGAGGGAGAACTTTTCAGGCATGCTTGTACAAAGGCATGGAAGTGGGAGAATGAGAATCATGTGTGATGAATATTTAAAAGCAGAATTTGGCTAGATGAGAGCATGCTTGAATGGGACTAATATATTGAATAAGGTCAAAAAAGCATGTAAAAATATATATGGTGAAGAGCATTAAAATACCATAAAACTATGTATATGTGCCTAACCATCATTCTATCAGTCAATCAATCATTGACATTTATTAAACATCCACTGTGAGCCAGGCACTGTACTATGTATTCATAATACATGTTTACAAACGAATTAGCTCTTGCCCTCAAGAAGGTTAAATTCTACCAGGCAAATGCTTGTATTTGTATATTCATTTTTTAAATTTCTATTTCATGAGCCCCAAGCAAGATGTCTGACATTTTGGAAGTAGGAGGCACAGAAGGTAGAGTACTGAACCTGGGTGGTCTGACACTTACTAGCTGTGTGTCTTTGGAATAGTCAACTTAGCTTCTGTCTGCCTCAGTTTCCTCCTTGGTAAACTGGAGATAATAATAGAATCTATATCACAGGGTTGTTGAGGATCAAATAAGGATAATTTTGTATGAGGATAATATGTAAAGCATTCAGCACCGAGTCTGGCCCTGAGGATTTGTTCAATAAATGCTTGTTCTTTTCCCCCTACAAAGGAGGAGCTTAATAAATGCTTCGCCATTGATTGCTGGAACTGTGCCTCATTTAATTAGATTGTCTTTTAAGGAGTTGGATGTACCACACAACCTCCATTCATCAAGCAGAAACAATTTCAGAAATGGTAAAGATTTGGAGAATTATTTTCTTGCTCCTTCTCTCAGCAACATCAATAGCATATCCTTCTGTGCATATGTTATTCTCAACATTCTATGGTTCTTTAGATGTATGTTGTCTTCCCTACTAAAGAAGAGATTCTTGAATACAAAAAGAAATATCACAATAATTAGTCCATTGTGAATATAATCCATCCATCCATATATCTATCTTCACCATCATTTATCTATATTTTCCTGAATTCAGTGTATGATTTAATATCAGTAATTTTCCTGAGCTTCAATAAAGCAATAAAGACATCTCATGGCAGAATAGGACAATAAGAACAATTTGTTCAAATGACCATGAAGGCAGCTGAAGTATAGCCTGGCCAGGCATCAAAGACATCAAGGTCAAGTGGCTCTGGAAGAGAAAGTGAAGCTGCTGGCTTTGCTCAACTCTGCCTCTCTTAAATCCAATTCATGTGCAAGTTAAGACATCACCTCATGTTGTCATCGAACTTCTTTGAAAACAAAGGACAAACAATAATACCTGATTCTTATAAATAAAATTAGAATAAAGAGGTCAATGAATCAAGGTTTTTATGAGAAAATGCTTTGTTTATCTGAAATATAGAAATGTCAGTTATCTACCTTACAATTTTGTATAATTAGTTGATGCATGTTGAATAGCTTGTAATTAAAATTCTAGATATATATAGGCTGTCATGGGTTAGTTATGAGTATATGTTATCAGTCCTCTACAAGCTGCCCCAAACTCCTTAAGTAGAATTTAAGTTACCTGAAAGTTCTTTCTTTCTTTTTCTTTTCCCATCTCCCACTCCTAGCTCAGTATCTAGCACACAATAAGTACTTATTAGCTTATCAAGTAATTCCTAAATTCAATAAAATTTTTATATACTCCACAAAGCATAGACTACTCTTCAGAATATGTCTTCAAGAGTGCACAAGGAAATTTCTTCAAAGTACATAATCACTATTTCAGAAATATCTCCACTGTTAGAGATGACAGCAACATCAACCACCACTTAAGAATGAAAGGCAACAACACCATTCATTCAACTTTAAAAAAAAATAAAAGTTTTGTCAAAAATCTTTTGTCTTCTTCCCCTGCATTCTGAACAGTTTGGCATTTCAAGGGCACAATTATGCTTTAAATAAGTGCTGTGTAGGGGTAGAATCACAGAAATCTCACAGAATTGTTGATTAAGACTTAAGTCATTTTCCACTATCACGTCTCACCAAAATCAATGCCTATCAGGGGTAATGATGGTAGCATAATGGCAATTTGGTGGTTTCCCTTTTTGTCTAAAAACTTAAGTGAAGGAATAAGATGATGGGTGGGAGAAGAGGATAGAAGGGTCAGTATCTGAGGTGATTAATGCCTTTGCTGCTCCTACCAGGCATTGCATTTAGGAAACTGTGAATCCTCAAAGTGAGAGCTGGCAAAGATGTCAGCCAGTAAATCCTGCTGCTCATCCAATGTGTAGTCAAGCATTGAGAGAACTGGGTGCACACAGATGATACTTAAGCTGTTGGCAAAGAATGAGCAGTGATTGAAGCAATTTAGTTGTCTTCAGGGTTTCCTAGACACATTTTTACTCATTTTTGATGACTTTCTTATTTAGAATACTCTATGATCTGATGTTTTTCCATGACAGTCTTTCAGTTTACCAAAACATGAAAGATACATTACACTATACATTGAGGAGCATTCATTAGATAGTGTCATTTTGAAATAATCCACTGAGTAAAGAGTTCCAATTCATTTGAGTTCTATGAAATTGGCATATTAGCCAATGGCAATTCTAAAGGATCTATTTAATATATTTCCAAATCTAGACAAGACTGATATTTTGTAGAGAGAGAAGTAGCCAAATTGTAAGTGGTAAATATTTTGTGTTGTATGATAATAAAACAAAATTCTTTATGACCACGAGGAAGGGATATTTTCACTTGTTAACAGAAGGAAAATGTTTTAGAGAGGTAATATGTCCTGTTTAAAGGTTGGCAGAAATAGAGGAGAGCCAGACTGAGTTTTATCATTAACTAGGTGTCTGACCTTTGGAAAAACACTTAAATTTCCTATTTTTCAGTATTTCTAAAATAACTAATCCATCAATATCATTAAGTGCCTATTAAGGATCAGACACAGCATTATGTTAGTCATTGGGAAATTTAAGAAAGCAAGAAAAAAAATCAAAGTCAGAAAGAAAGAAAAGGAAAAAAGGAACTAAGGAAAAAAGAAAGGAAGAAAGAAAGAAAAAGAGAGAAAAGAAGGAAGGAAGGAAGGAAGGAAGGAAGGAAGGAAGGAAAAAAGGAAGGAAGGAGAGAAGAAAGGAAGGAAAGAAAAGAGGGAGGAAGGAAAGAAAAGAGGGAGGAAGGAATGAAGGGAGGGATTGAGGGAGGGAAGGAAAAGAAAAAGGAAAAAGGGAAAAGATAAAAGTGAAATTAAATTTCCTGTCCTCAGGAAACTTACTTTCTGTAAGAGTGGGGGAAGTGGGGGAATATATTACACACATACACACACACACACACACATGCATGATGTGCTATGTAAACACATGAGTAATAAAATACATTAAAATAAATACACAATAATTTAGGGAGGGCAACATTATGAGGGTGATAAGTAGAATTAAAATTGTAATTATTTATGAATTTCAATTATCCCATGATATAAAATCCCATCTTTTAAACACCAATATTCTCCTAGTGATGCCCTAAATTTAGGGCTACTGAGAAACAAAAATATGCAAAGATACAAAATTTCAAATTATTCAAAGAGCAATCAAAGAGCTAGGTACGGAAGTGGATAGAATGCTGGACTTGGAGTCAGGAAAACCCAAGTTCAAATTCACCCTCAGGTCATTATTAGGTGTGTGACCTTGGGTAAGTCACTTAATTTCTCTCTACTTCATCTCTAGAAGGGAGAAAATAATAAAACCTACATGCCAAGGATTTTTGAGGATAAAACAAAATTATATATGCAAACTATATATTTGTGCATTTTGAGGATAAAATGAAATTATATTTGCAAACTTTGGAAACTATAAAGCATTATATAAATGCTGGCTATTATAATTATTATATTTAAAGAATATTTAAGTTGGAAGGGACTCCAAGAGTCATTCAGTTGAACTTGTAACAGAAGATTCCCCCCTAAATCATTCCTAGAAAGTATTCATCTATCCTTTGCCTAAAGACCTCCAATGAGAACAAACATGAACTTCTTAGGACACCCATTGCACTTCTGTTGATCTGATTGTTTGGAAGATTGTCTTTACCTTAAGCCTACATCTGCCCTATTAAACTAGAATTAATCCTCTTTCTGCCCTTTAGTCTCAGACAGCATTATTTCCATAATATGGAAAAGTTCTTTCAATACTTGAAGACATATCATGTTATATTCCTTTTATACCTTTGTCTCTACAGGCATTGTTGGGCTTAAGGAAGTTTTAGTAGGTTACCAACAATGATTTATGCACACATAAGCAAAAACAAAATGTTAGAAAATATATTATGTAGGAAATTCATGGTTGGAAGAAAATACATATATCATTACTTGAGCATGGAAGGGACCTTAAAGATTGAGTCCAGTCTTCTCATTTTAAAAAAGAAAACAAAAAATTACAAAAATTAAGACCTTGGGTGGTTAAGTCACAAAATGAGTGAGTATGAGTTAGAATGTGAGCAAAAGTTTCTGTAACTCCAAATCTGGTATACTCTCTGCAAATCATGTGGTGAGAGTGAGCAATAACAGATCCATGTGTTTGTGTGTCTATGTATGTATGTGTGTAAGTATGTATATGTATGTATGTTTGTGCATATATATGTATATATATGCATATCAGCTTTTCAACCTATTTCACAGAAATTGTGCCAAAGAGATGACAACGTTTGGAAAAAAATTAAAATATTACTTTAAAAAATTGCAGGGAACTCTCATTATAAATATAAACCCTTATTCTTCCCATGTAACATAAACACCTTGAGGGCAGGGACTTTTTCTTAAATTTCTTTGTATTTCATGTGCTTTGAACAGTGCCCGGTAGACAATGACAGACAGATTGATGGGTTTTCAACATATATACATACATGTATGTTTACACACATACTTTAATAAATATATGTATACGATATATGTATATATGTGTCTATGTATGCATTTAAAGTTCTTTGAGAATTATAGTATTCAATTTTACAAAAAAATGCCTAAAGCCCCACATTTTACCTTCAACCTTGAATTTTATTGCTTTTGTGATTTTTAAAGGTTGCCCCTTAAAATCTTTTCAACCCACTGTCTTTTAACTTTGTTTTCATGCAGTAGTATTCAGCTTGCTTTCTTGTCTTCTTCCTTGAGGGCATGTTCCATGAGATTGCATTATTAAAACAGGCCCAAGTCCAAAAGAGCAGTCAGAGGATATGACAAACTTGGATTCAATCTCAGTGGAATAACTGCAAGGTAATTGCTCCAAAGCCATCACTTTTTAGATGTCTAAATAATTCTGACTTTGATGGCATAGAAATGTGTTCCCATAGAAGCTTATGGAAAAGGGACATGTCTAGCTTGGTCAAAGTGCCAAAATTACACAGGAATTCTATGAGACATAAAGTCATAAATTTAGTGCAGGGAAGGGACTCAGAGGTCATCTAGATTCTTTTTACAGATGAGAAAACTAAGAACCCCAGATCTTTAAGTGAGTTGCCCAAGGTAATAAAGGTAGTTAACAATGGAGGAAGGATTCAAACCCATGTCATTTGACACAGAGTCAGCACTCTTTTAACTAGGGCATATAAAAAAATATTATGAGAGGAAAGTGGTTGTAAACATTTTCTTATTTCTTGACTGATAACTGACAATATTTCAAAGAAATCTCTCTTACATTTGTCTTTAATAATATCATTTCCTATTAAATTTTTTATATCATAGCCTTTCCCCAAGAAATAGAGGAACCTCTATAAAAAAAATCTCATTAATCCTCAGAGCCTTTATGAAGAAGCTCAATTTTTAAAAATGTTATTCATTCTATTTTAAACTGGGAAAATATTGCAAGGAAGAGTACTTGCATTGCAAAGAAATGAGGAAAAGACACAGAAATAGAACTCAGGCCTTGTCATATATCCTTTTTTAAAAATATTTCTTTGCTCCCATTCATGAGGAATCAGAAAGTTTAATCACACCTGAAATGCCAAGGATTCTACAGGTCTATACATATTAAGTTTAGGACTGGGAGAGTTCATTCTATAGTACTACCTACAGAAATTCCATTATCTGGGAATTTCAACTACCCATGGCTCACTGAAGATCCAAGAAAGAAAGTGAGGGGGACTTTAAGCAATGAAGAAATATCCCAAAGTCCCAGGTGCTAAAAAGTCAAGTATGTAATTTATCCATGTGGCCTTTTTTCTAAATCTATTTCCTAGTGTTTAGACCTACTTTGAACAAGCTTTATCATCTATTTTCCCAGATAATGTAATTTCAAATGGTAAATTAGAAAATTAATCTAGCCATTGACAGGCAAACAAATGAACAAAAACCCAAACATAGCTAATCATAAATTTATAGCAAGAGAGAAGACAGAAAGAAGACATGAGAAATTAAAAAAAAATCATATCCATCTCCAAATGGATCATTCTATTAAGTAAAAAAAATAGCACTATTTATAATAACCATGAACCACTACATAAATATTAAATCATGTTCAGAATGTTCTTCTTAAAGGGGCAGGACTACATATAAGTCTAGAAACACTTCTGGGAGTCATCAGCATAAGGATAACTAATCACATGAAATCTGATGATGTCACAGAGACAGCATGTGTATAGAGAAAAGAGAACAGGGCCCACAATAGAGTTTCAGGGTATACCCACAATTAGAGGGTATGATATGGATGACAGTCAATAAAATGAAATTGGGAAGGAAGAGTCAAATAGGAAGGAGAACCAAGAGAGAGAATAGTAACACAAAATGTAGAGTATCCAGGAGGAGAAGTTAGTCAATAGTGTCAAATGCTACAGAGAATTCAAGAAGGATAAGAATTGAGAAAATACAATCAGAAATGACAATTTAGAGGTATGAGGAAGGCAACAATCTGATCTTTTCACTATACATACATATATATATGTATATATATATATATACATATATATGTATATATATACATATATATATATGACTTCTTTAAAATAATGTGTAATAACTTTATTAAAAGTTAGTTTAGGGGCAGCTAGGTGGCACAGTGAATAGAGCATTGGCCCTGGAGTCAGGAGGACATGAGTTCAAATCCAGCCTCAGACATTTAACACTTACTAGCTGTGTGACTTTGGGCAAGTCACTTAACATCAATTGCCCTGCATTTCCCCCTCCAAAAAAGAAAAAAAAATGTTAGGCTAATTCTTCACATATATTTGCACACAGATGATGATCGTATTTTTATATGAATAAATCCAGCTGAATTTTTTGTTTCTCCTCCCATCCTAACATCAATTTTTTCAATTTCTTTAGATATCCAAACAATACTTTAAAAATTGTATCTCACTTGAGCTTCTTAACAATTCCACTAGAGTATGTACACCAATGTCCATTTCATTAATTAAGAAACTGAGGCTCAATGCAGTTAACAAACACATATAGCTAGTCAGTGTCAGAATGAAGAACAATCCAGTTCTCCCAACTTCCAGATTCTTTCTGATATTCCATGAACCTCTTTTCTCTCATTCTCATCTATATTACTAGAACATTGCTCCGATTCTTACTATCATTCTCTTTCTGGATTCCTTGGTATCTAGTCTCCAAAATTTTTCTCTAAAGCTATTCATCAACCTCGTTAAATTAGAGAATGTTCTTTGTTCCTTTTTCTGAAATTTTCTGCTGATCTTAGCAGTTGATTTTCACTATTTGTGTTCTGCTCTTTGCTTTATTAACACCATACATTTTTGGCATGAAATAGATTTTAGGTTCTGTAAATTCCTTGAGCTCTGGGACTGTACCTTGTCTAAACTTTGGAACTCCCCCAGGATAGCATTGCTCTGCATAAAACTTTCACTTAAAAACCATTTAGGTCTGATTGTTCCTTCATTTCTGGGCAGCTAGCTGGCACAGTAGATTGAGTATCAGGCCTGCCATCAGGAAGACTCATATGCCCAAGTTCAAATTTGGCCTTAGACATGTCCTAGCTGTGCCACCCTAGTGATCTAACACTGATTGCCTCTGTTCCTCATCTATAAAATGAGAAGGAAAAGAGAATGGCAAACCACTCCAGCATCTTTGCCAAGAAAACCCCAAATGGGGTCACAAAGAGTGGTACATGACCATACCATCTGAACTACAGCCCTCATTTTCCTAGTTCTATATCATCCCCTTCTCCATTTCACATCAGTGCCTCCCCAAAGGTCATCATTAAAACCAGCCAAAAACTCACATTTATATTTTTGTCAGTGGAGTCATAAACTCTGGCAAATTTTTCTAACTGACCATTCCATCTACTTAGATGGTGGTATGGTTGAAATAAATGTGGATAAGTCTAAGAAGAGGGCTACTCATATAGGAAAATATTTGGTATCATTATAGGATATAATAAAGCCTAGCTTTAGTGTATAGTACCTACTGATATCTGTAGGTTTTTTGTTTGTTTGTTTTTGTTGCTTCTATTTGTTTCCTTTAAATATGGTTCTATAAGCCCTTCTTTACTTGCATAAATGGAAATACAATACCAGAGTAAACACAGAAACATAATCCAGGATGAGGGTTTGCTAGTCACTCTTACTGACTTTATTTCTTACTTGACTCTATTAAGCTTCATAAACTTTAGACTATATTGCCTGCTGGCCTTCCTGGATCATGATAATCACAGATTAAAAAATAGAATGGACCTTAAAGACCATCAAATCCAAACCCCTCATTTTACAAATAAGGGAATGAGGACCCAGAAACTTTCAGTTACTTTCCCAGTTTTGGATAAATAGCAAATATGTGGCCAATTCAGAATTTGAAGTCATATGTTCTGATTCAAAATATAATTTTCTTTCAAATCAAATATCATACCCCCTTCCTCCTCTTTTACCTTTATAATTCTTCATATCCCTCAGATTGAATCACCTTGGCACAGTGTAAGGAGTGCTGGATTTGGAGTCAGAAATATCCCAGGCAAGTAATGTAACATTTCAGGCTCAGTTTCCTCATCTGTAAAAATGGAATAATAACAGCACCTATTTCACAAATGACATGACATTTCTAAAACTGTATATGAATATTCGTTATTATTGTTACAGCCAGACTCTCAACAATTCCTCTCAAAAGCATCACCATGAAATCTCCAGAAGTTGTTCTTTCCTCTGTTTTCTTATTGTCACCATCCTAGGACAGGCTGCTCAACAGGCTGCACAGAGCAATGAACTTGAAGTCAAGGAGAATGAGTTTGAATTCTGAGAATTCTGTCTCATTTACCTAACCTTTAATCCTGAGCAAGTCACTTAACTTTGCTTGAGGTGTTGCCAAGATCAAATGAGATAACATATTCAAAGGATTTTGCAAATCTTAAACTGCTAGAAAAATGCTCCTGCTGTTCTTGTTGTCTTCATTGTTAATTTTATGTACCTGGAATTTTGCAATTGCTTGCTAATGAGTTCTCATAACCTTCAGTCTCTCTTCTTTCCATCCTGCTTCCCAAGAATAGTCAGACAATGCATATTTATTAAGCACACACCACGTGCCAGGCACTATGCTAAGTCCTAGGGCTACAAATATTAAAACGGAAAACAAACAAAAAAGAAAATAAAAATGTCCCTGCCCTCAAGTTGATAACACTTTAACAGGGGAAGACAAATCAGAAAAGGAAGCAGAAAAGCTGGGGATGGGAAATGAGTAAAGGTACTCAACTTGCTTGAATGTTTGAGATGTTAGAGAATTCCTAAAGTATTGTAGCCCCATTAAAAATGAGATATTCTAGCTGGGTTCTCTCCTAAAATGGAGCTTTGGAGTTCATAGCCTCAATAATCAACTAGAGAGGCAGAGGATAGTGATGAGGTAGAGAATTGATGAAACCTTATGGGACAATGAAGTTAATCCAACAGATATATTGTAAACATGATAAACATATTTAGAACAAACTTAGGCATGCAAAAGGAAATCAATAAATTAGATTTTCTATATATTTATTTTATCACTCAAACTTGAGTGGATTGTGAGCCTCAACACCTGCTGGAACCATTTATTTGCCACCCAACACCTATCTACGAGCAAAGAATTCGAGAAAGTGCTTAAGATATTAGAGTTTCTGATTGTTTTTGGCATATGTTATAAATCCCCAAATCATATAAAATCAGGAACCCAAAAGACCCCCTAATCTAGTGATATCAAACTCATATAGAAACAGGAGTTGCTAAATTGTACATAAAGATCCTTGCGGTTGCATATTGACTTATACAAACACATATGTATGTACACACATGTGCATATATATATGTATATATGTGTATATATGTCTGTATGTGTGTATATATGCACATTTTTCATATATCAACACATTAAAATCATATAGAAACTAGATAAAATGATATATAAAAATGATGAATTTGGTGATGAATTATGCTGAATTTGACAATTTGTTTTCAACATTTATGTGACAATAAACCAAGATATGTATATCTTACATAAATAAATAACAATCAGGTAGGAGCTAGTAATAGATAAAAAGAAATATATAATTTGTTTTAACATTGAATCCCTATAAAAATAATCAAAATTAATTATTTGCTAAAAACTTGATACATTTCACCAGAAACTATTGTGTGTATTGGTTATAAGCTTTTGTGATAACCAAATTTTCAATAAGGATAACAAATTCTTATTTGTTGGCTTGCCCAATGTGAAGTTTTAGTAACTTTCAGGAGCAAAAAATAACTTCCCATATAGGTATGGACCATCAAACATTGCTAACATTCTTGCAGCAAACATGACCATTTTAATAAAATATTTTGCCAAGTAAGAGTAAAAATCTGGAAAACTAACTTCATTTTTTGTTCCTTTCAGCTTTTTGTTATACTGAATTTCAAAAAGTTCCATTTGAAAGTTACTTTTCATTCTCTCAAGATCAAAAGAAAATGGAGCCCTGAAAAGTAAAAAATTGTTTTCACACATTTTGAATCCTTCAAATTGCCTTTCAAATTCAAATAGTTATTTCTGAATATTTGAGGCATACGTGCTGAAATTACAAGAACAAAATGACTCTTGATAATTTTTACATGTAGGAAAATGAGTCAAATCACAATTTTAGTAGACTTTCCCAAAGAATAAATTTTATCTTAAAAGCTGTAATGCAGTCTTATGTAAATGTTGTAAACTGACACTAAAATTCTAAATCCAACTCACTTAAATGCCTTGTAATATTTTTAATGAAAGTTAAATCCTGAATCCAGTTCTTATTATTAAGCTCTCGTACCAACTCTCTTGTAATTTCTAAAAACACTTTGATTTCATGGCAAAGTGACCAAAATTGTTTCAAAACTTCAGGAAAGGAAAGCCAGTGAACTTCTGTATAATAAAGTAATACTTCTTGCTCACTTTGGATTTCCAAGAGTAATGAAGAAAAACAACATTGATTCAATCCTCAAGAACATACACAATTCACTGTTTTCTCAGCAAACTTCAGCACATGTTCCATTTTCACTACTTTGAGCAAAACACTTCCTGTTGTACAATGCAGTAAACCCAATGACCTTTACTATGAGGAGTAATTACTTCTTTTATATCAATAATTTAATTACAAATTTGTAGCTCAACTATATTTTAATATAATTTAAAGTCTATACATTTTCATCTGTTACAGTGTTATTATATCATAGTGTTATAGTGTTAAAAGAAAGAATATCAAGCAATTCTTCACTCACTGAGAGATTTTTGTGCCACATACCAATAAATATGGCCACTTGGGCCACCCCACTAATAGCCAGACTTTCACTGACTGTAATTGAAAAAAGTCAGGCAATTTTCCTTTTTTTTTTTCTCCCAGTGATCTAAGTGTCAATTTCATTCATTCTTCCAATGACAATGTTTCATAATAATCAAATGTTTTTAAAAGTTTTAACTTTTTCCAGGATAAAGAATTTCAGCCACTTTTGTCACAAAATTTTAATAAATTCCTCGCTTTCACAAATTCATTTCACATTTCACAAATTTCAAAGCTAGGTGGCATAATGGATAGCATACTGGAGTTAGGAAGTCATGAGTCAAATTAGCCTTCAGAAACTACTTGTGTTATCCTGTGAAAGTCACTTAATACTGTTTGCCTCTATTTCCTTTACCTGCAATATGAACTTGAAAAGGAAATGGCAAACCAAAATCTTGGCCAAAAAAATTCCAAATAGGGTAACAGAGTCAGACATCTTGAAATGGACTAAACAAAAACAAAAACACTTTGAATACTTAACTTTGAGTTCTAAAATAATATAACCAGCCAACTTTGATTGTGTCCTCAATGTCTTCATGATGTTTTTGTATTTTTTGTTTAATTCTGAAGTATAGATTTGGAGTTATTTGATTCATTTTCTCTTATTTTACTTAAGTATTGATCAAACACAGAATTATAGGTTTCATATTGGTGTTTTAAATTATATTTTATGGGGACATTGTTACAGTGTCTACAAATTCCATGTAAGATCTTTCTTTTTCAACTTGAGAAAAGAAATGATCTAGCTCCCATCTTATATGAAAAATTATATCTTTCTATGGGTCATTTCTTATTGCTCTTAGAATGCAACATGATTTATATATTTCCTACAACATAACAAAGTTTAAACGTACTTTAGATTTTAATAGTACAATTATAATTTGTACTTTTATATTTCTATTTACAAATATATTTATAATTGTCTTTCCTTGCATAAGATACAGTAAAGTCTTTTTTCTCTTAATCTCTGTTACATATAGTAGAGAATCATTGAATCTAGAAACATCAAAATATAATTTCCTGCATACTATATAACACAGAACAAATTTCAATGGTGGATGGATCAGAACCAAAGATCAATTACATGAACTGTATTTAAAGGAACCTTGATGTCTCGATTTACCTGAAGAGGTGGCTTGAAACATTCCCCTACTAGGCTACTAAAAGGGAACAAATTTTAAAACATGATTCCCCAGCTCGAGAGAGGCAGATCATGGGAGGAGAACAGTAATTAATGAAAAGGAAGCACATCCCCCATACATTTTTGGCTTCTCTTACATTCTTAGGAAAACAAACAGACAAAAACAAAAACAGAAACAAAAAACAAAACAAACAAAAAGCAACCTCTCCCATCTGCTTACATTCCATACAATACTGGATAGATTGCTTGCCGCTAACATGGCACTTTGCTCACATGAGTGAAACTTCATCTTAATGGAGAAGTGTGTCTAATCCTCAACAAGCTTAAATACTGCACAGGAGCAACATTACTCTACACAGAAATGGAAAGCATGACTAAGTATTTAGTGCATCATGAGCTGCTTAGTCAAATGAAAATCTATCATTTACAGTACCACAATAACAGCTAAAGAAATACAGTCATTTATCCTTTTTACTAATAACCCTTCAAATATTAAAAATATCACAATGCTTTTTATCTCAAGTATTTATCTGCATTTTTTTCACCAAAAACAGTTTGAGATATGCAAAGGCAGAAGCTTGGCTGTGAATTTTGAGACTTCTAGGGCTAATACTGCTGTTTTACTCATGTATAGTAAGTGAGGGCTTGACCTTTGCTTTCTATGTACCACACATTTCTCTCTGAATTCCATTACAAAGGCCTCCTTTCTATCATTTCCCTCCTCACCTCATGTCTCTGAGCTTCTTTCCTACTATCAAATTATACCATATACCTCCTCCTTATCTCAAATTCCCACCTATAATATCTCCCTGCCTCCTCCCAAATTACCAAAAACAATTTCATATATGAAAGTAGATGTTTTTAACATTAACTATCTCTATATCCCAAAGAAATACTAAAAGGTGAAAGGACACATATTTACAAAAATATTCATAGCAGCTCTTTTTGTGGTGGCAAAAAACTAGAAATTTAAGGAATGCACATCAACTGGGGAATGGCTGAACAAGTTTTGGTATATGAATGTAATGGAATACTGTTGTTCTGTGATAAATGATGAATAGGAGGATATCAGAAAAAAAAGGAAAGACTTACATGAACTGATACTGAGTGAAGTAGGCACAATCAGAAGTAGACAGTAAAAGCAATAATATGTTATGCTCAACTATGATCAACTTAGCTCTTCTCAGCAATACAATGATCCAAGATAATTCCAAAAGACTCATGATGGAAAATGCTATCTACATCCAGAGAAAGAACTATGAAGTCTAAATGCAAATTGAAGAATAGTATTTTCACTTTTTTTTCTCCTGTTTTTTCCCTCATTTTCCAATTCTTCTTTCACAATATGAGTGATGTGGAAATATGTTTAACATGATTATACAAGAATAACCTATATCAGATTGCTTGCTATCTTGGGATGGGGAAGGGAAGGTGGGAGGGAAAAATTGGAACTCAAAATCTTACAAAAATAGTTGTAAAAATGATAATAATTGGGGAAAATACAATTAAGTATATAAAAAGATCAACTATCACAATACTAATCACAGTTAATAAGAATTAATAAAATAGCAATAAATTATTAATTTTTATAATTATGAAACTGAACCCAATGAAAAATTATGATTTTAGCTTTTAAATATAACATAACCTGTTTTCTTGTATTTTTATGTATTTCTAAAAATATTTCCCAATTACATTTTAATCTGGGCTGGACCATACTGAGGACTATCGTGAGCTACATGCAGCCTTTGTTTGCATATTTGATAACAAGGATAATTCATTTTAATTCTGCCATTTGATTATTAATATTATTTTGTAGTAATATCTGCTGAAAGTTTGTCTCTTAATACTAGCTTAAGGAGAAGACCCTAAGACCCTTCCCAGTACAAATCCAGATAAAAAATGTCATACCATGAAGTATTTTGTCAAGGTCTCTGCTCCTGAGCTAGGTTGCATTAGGTCCCACCCAACTGGCAACCAGATTTCTGTTTCCTCTATAAATATGGCCTAGTTTGAGTTAGATCACTGAGGGGGAAGAGAGGAAGATTTTGTTTTCACTAACTTCATAAGAGTATTGGCAACCTAGTTCATCAAAAATAGAATCAGAGAGAATCTGACTGGGCTGCCCGGATTGATTAATGGGGCTCAAAACTCACCATCAAAGAGTGGCTAGGTGGCACAGAGAAATAGAGCATGATCCCTGGAGTCAGGAGGACCTGAGTTCAAATCTGGCCTCAGATTCTTAACACTTACTAGCCATGTGACCTTGGGCAAGTCACTTAACCCCAATTGCCCTGCTTTCCCCTTCCAAAAAGAAAAAAAATCACCAAAATATCATTTCACAACTATCCCCTCATCCCACTCCCTCCCAACCCAAGGATGGGTAATTGGGAGGATGTAAAACCAGGCACAAGCAGCTTTCCAGAGATTGGCTGCTGTGAACAACTTTCAAGATTCTGATTACACAGTATAGTGAACACTCTATTTATTTCATACCAAATCAGAGCAAAACATTCACAGAATATTTTGGCAAGGTACTTTACATAAACTGATACTGAGTGAAGTAGGTACAGCATTCACAATGTTATAACTTATCACAGATAACCAAAATACAGCATTCAAATACAACTTATTACAGAAAATGGCCACATAGTTTCCACTACAGTGGTCACAAAGTTTTGAACAAAGCATAATCATTTAGTAACTCAATCATTCAATCATCCTTAAGGAGGTTTGCCTCTTTAAGGGACACAAAAAGTACAATAGTAAAATTCTCTACTCATTGGGCACAGTAAGTGAACTCAACCAGTCACTTATTCCGTCATCAATCACTATTCTATCATCAGAAAATGCACAGACCCTCCACCCCTAGGTCACTAGTAAATTACAATTTCTCAGTCAGTACACAGTATCCAAGTAAAGTCTTCTTTCAGCTTGACTTCCTTGGATCTCCTTCCATGGTCCCAGATCCTACCTGGATTCACCAAACTCTCACCTGGGTTCAAAGACAGATAGCTCCCAGGTCCTCGTCCATCTCTCTTTGCAGTTCCTGATCCACATTGGAGCTCACAGTGTCCAGTCCATCTCAAATCCTTCACAGTCTCTGTTCCTGGGAAGACAAGGCTTAACAAAGCCACAAACAGGTTAATACAAAATACCAGCATCACAGTCATGCTTCCTCGATCTTAGGCAGCTCCATCTGGCCCTCGGAAATCCTCAGCAGCCTCAGCACCTCTGCTTGGCCCTTGTAAATCCTCAACAGCCTCAGCAATTCTGTCTGGCTTTTGGTAAATCCTCAACATCCTCAGCAATTCTGGCTGGCTTTTGTAAATCCTCACCAGCCTCAGCATCTCTGGAGGTGCTCAGCTCTGACTGGCCGTGGGAAATCCCCAGCAGCTCTGGCGGGCCCTCAGACTCAGCAGAAGTTTCAGCTTGTCCCCAGAATCAAAATCACTTCAACCAGGTTCTACAAACAAAAATCACTCCCTCCAGCCTGGGGGATGGGAGTGGGGACTTTCCTCTTCAGCCTCCTCAGATCCTCTTCATCTTCCACTGCAGCAGCAGCTTCTGCCTCCATAGAGCTTGCTCCAAGGAGATCTGACTTCCTGTATATAAGGTATTTGTTTATACACAGACATGTATATAAGGTATTTCCTTATATACAGACAGCATTAGCTTCCTGTTTCAGCCAACCCCTTCCTGTTATGTCAGTAACAGGGATTCATACCTTATGTTTCTTTAACAGAGGCTTAATTACTAAGTGCTAAGTACCAGTTACCTTTGCCAATACAAAGGGATCTTCAAATTCAAATTATATTACCATTACAGGGGAGTTAAGAGCTCTTAGCCCACCTTCTCATTAAGTATTCAGCAATTAAGGTTGCCTTTTGATTGTCAGGGGAGGGCCCAATAATGTGCTGCTGAGAAGACAGCAGGGCATTTAAGACCAAGACACTGCAACTATGTCTTTGGTTACTAAGAGAAACCACTGATCATCAATTTACATGATTTTTCCAGTGAGGAAAGTGAAGTAACCTACACAAAGTTACATAAGTGAGAGAATTTAAGAATATTATTTGGGCCACCTATAAGGGGTAATCTTGACAAAAACAGAACAAATCTACTTTCATATCTTATTTATTTCCTTGCCTTTGATATCAGAAAACTTGCTTTTGAATATCACAAATATTAGTTTAAAGAACAAATACATTATTTGAGAACATAGTATTAAAAAGAATTTGGATCCTCATCTGAATCCAGTACATCAAAATATTTTTTTTATTATTATCGTGTTAAGGATAATGAGTTAAAAATTCAGGCTCCAATGACTAATATTGATATTGGTCATCTTGGGGGAAAAAAAGCCATGAGTGTTATCACTAATAGATAGAGTCCTGAGCTGGGGGTCAGGAAAACCTGATTTTGAATATAGATACTTACTAGCTGGATAACTTGAGCAAGTCCACTTAATTCTGTTTGCCTCAGTTTCCTTATCTGTAAAATGAGCTGGGGGAAAAATGGCAAACCATCCCAGCATCTACAGCAAGAAAACCTCAAATAGGGTCATGAAGTGTTGGACATGACTGAAACAACTGAACAACAGCACAAAAATCATTAGGGCAGATTTTTATCCACCACTACAAATCCAGTGTTGACAGTCTCATTTGTCATCAAACCTGCAAGGATAGAGCAAACTTTATGATTTGTTAATGTCTGAGAGATAGTGGATATTAAAGCTAATGTTGTTTCCTAAGAACACTGGATATATTTGGTGAGACAAATTGAACAGATTTTGGAAATATTTATTTCCCTCATTTTGAGAATATTTCATTTAAAGGTGACAAATGCAAGGACAGGGTTCGAGAAAGTTCTTCCTCCTCCAGTATTAGCAACAAAAAATATTTTGCTGAAAATTTAGTATAAGGAGAAGGAACTATTAATTATTTCAAGATTTATATTGTGACATTGGAAACTTCCATTGCTAATTAAAAGATAACATCAGAAACAGTTCATCTTAAACTGGATAGCTTCTGTGTAAAGATTGATTGATTTTCACTGAGCAAAGCAGAGTGGAAAACACTTTTATTCAGTGAAACAACTTTATTTTGAATTCTTTCTATAGTAAATATTAATTCTGGATATAGTAAATATCATCTTCAGTTCAACTGTCAAAAAATCAGAATGTTTGGGCACAAAATATCAATTCAAATACTGAACTGAACTTTTCATCTTTTTATTCAGTTCCTATAGCTTCTGGAGTCAGTTATTCCCATTTAATGATTTTAAAATTATCTGTTTCCTCTAGTTTCTACATTTTCTATCCTTAGTTTTATCTAAAATAATCAGTAGGGGTGGCTAGGTAGCACAGTGAATAGAGCACTCAGAAGGACCTGAGTTCAAATCCAGCCTCAGACACTTAACACAAAACTAGCCATGTGACCTTGGGAAAGTCACTAACCCTGAATTTCCCTACATTCCCCTCTCCAAAAAAAAAATAATAATCAGTAAATCAAGGTCTCAGTGTTTGATGAATGGCCAAAACTTGGTTTCATGATTAGATTCTATCACAGTACCTATTATTTTTGCTTTGTATTGAGATAATTTCACAATGTTTTGAATTTTGTTCCATGAATCTCAAAGTTTCTGTGACACTAATGATAATACAGTATAGTAGAAAAAAATATATTGGACTTGGGAGTCAATAGCTTTCAGCCTGGACAATTACTGGCTGGTCAAATCACTCTTTACCTGAGCCTTATTTGCAAAATGGAAACACTATCAATCATTCTATTTTATCACAACAAGTAGATGAGAAGGCACTATTTTAAATAAATTATAAGAGATAAGATTATTAAAAAGGTGTGTTAATATTATTAATAAATTAGCTTCATTTATGGGTATTATATTCTTAACATTCCTTTGATGGGGAGAGGAGAGGAATCTACCAGAATTGCTTTTTATAAGATCTCTAGATAAAAAATGAAAAATCCTTAGAAATGAAGAGCATATTTCTTAACTTTGTACCACAGTAAATAGACTTCAAGAAATTCATGAACCACCTCTGACATACTGTCTGTGTAGAGGCAAAGGCACATTCTTTCAGTGTCCCAGACAATTTTCTAAAAAAATTAAATTGTAGGAAGACAAACATTTGCCATATTCGTGTCATTCTCATTTAATTTATAGGCAATTTTTGTCATGTCAATTTCCACAACATCTCACTTATGTACATTCCTTTCTATTTGTATAACCACTATCCTAGTTCAATCCTTCATTACCTCTTATAGGTCTGGTTGCACCTCTCTCTCTCTCTCTCTCTCTCTCTCTCTCGCTGCCCCCCCCCCATTTCTACTTTTTTGTTTGTTTGTTTGTTTGTTTTGTATTTTTGGAGGAAGAAAGGCAGGGCAATTGGGGTTAAGTGACTTGCCCAAGATCACACAGCTAATAAGTGTTAAGTGTCTGGGGTCATATTTGAACTCAGGTCCTCCTGACTCCAGGGTTGGTGCTCTATTTACTGAGACACCCTAGTCACCCCTATTTTTTTTTTTGCCTGAAGACTCTCTTCCTTCTAACTCATGGCTACCAAAAGAATTTTACTGAACTGGGCACATTAAATATTCCCCCCACTCCCACCTCTACTCCCCAAAACACCAGTGTCTCTTTATTACCTCTAAGATCAAATAGAAACTTCCTACTACCTGACCCCTTAAGACCAATCTATTCTATTTAAACTTATTTCCCTTCCCTATACTTTGTGGTCCCATTATATTGTCCCTATTGACTGTTTTATACACCTGGTGCTCCATTTCCCATCTCCATGCCTGTTCTCTGATTATCTCCTGTGCCTGGAATGCATAACCTTCTCACCTGCTCCTTTTGGACTTTCTGGATTCCTTCAAGACTCAATGGAAAGGTTGTCTCCTTCACTGAAGCCTTTCCTGACCTCTCCAGTGTTCAAACTATATTCATTTTAAGTATAGTATATTTACCCATTGATGTGTACATATTGTATCTTGAAGGCAGGAATTATTTCACATTTTTAAAAAAATTTCCATATCACTTAGTACAATACTTCAACACATAGTAAACATTTAATACATATTTACTAATGAATGATAACTGTTTAGTGTTGAGTATATCTAGTTTGGGATATCTATAAAACAATTAATTGTGTCACTGCACCTCCAAAGAAAGAAGGTATAGATAAATGATAGGTATAGAGAAAGATAGATAGACACAGAAACAAAAAAGGGTGGGAGGGGAGGAGGTCAAGATGATGAGGATTGCGAAAAGGCCAATGGATTTAACAACTGAGATATTATTGACAAATTTCATTAAAGCAATTTCAGTCAAATGGTACAGCTAGAAGAGAGATTGCAAACAGTTGAAAAGTAGAAAGGAAATTAAAGAACACCAAGTTTCCCTCTCATTCATATCAGACAAAAAAAAATCATATGTACATACCTCTAAAAGGGAAGTTTTGAGGGTGATTGGGGAAGAAGAGGCACAATAAAGCATACTGATGGAATTGCATATCAATCCAAACAGTTTAGAAGAAAATTTGGAACTACAGATCCCCACAGTTCAGTCAATTAAACTACAGATCACCAAATTCTCCATATTCTTTGACCCCACAATAGCACTACTATATCTATATCTATATATAGTATATATAGATATAGATATAGATATAGATATAGATATAGATATATATTCCACAAGGAACAAACTCAGGTATTCCTGACTTCATACTCAGCATTCTAATCTCCACTCTGAGTTTTATATTGAAATGTGAATTTTATTAAATTGATTTAAAAAATTAAAAATAAGTGAATGAATAGAGAGGAAGTTGAGTCAAAGAGAGTAGATAATTTCCTGTGCATTTGTCAAAAGGAAGGGTGCTAGCAGTTATTGCTAGAGGAAAGAGCAGGAACTATTGCTTTTTCTAAAAATATTATTTCTTTTTTAAGGATGCATAGTTAGGATATTTTGAAATCATATGACCATAGTCTTGCCTCTCAAAGGCAAGTAAAAATAAATACATACATAAATAAAAAACACCAAAGCTTTTTGTTGATTAAAAAAAATAAAACAGGACCTAACAAAGTTATTTGTACTAGAAGAAATTAAACTAATAGTGTGATTGCAATGAAATGTGGCTTGGGAGATATAACTCTATTGGTCACGTAATATCACCCAAGGGGGAAACAGTGTTCTACGTCCTCTAGACACTTGCAAACAAACAGGTATAATGTTACCCACTTTCAGAAATTTTGCTATCTACTCTTCTTGGGGGACACAGTATATGTACATATGAAGAAACTCATAAAAATATAAAAATACACTAAAATGACTATGGAATTGGTATATTAACCTTGAGGTATTCTTTCCTTATCAATTATCAAAGAGTTGTGGTAGAAGAAACATCTGGGATAGATTACATAATATTTCTTTCTGTTCAATATTTTCAGTGACACAAGTCTGGTTAAAATAACAATCGAAGAGCAGCTAAGAGTCAAAGTAGATAGAGCACCAGCCTTGAAGTGAGGAAGACTTGAGTTCAAATTTGACCTCAGACATTACTAGCTATGGCATGCTGGGTAATTCACTTCATACCAAGTCCATCTCAGAGTAAAAACAAAATAGAAAGAAAAACATTGATAGTAAAAATAAATGAATGAATGAATGAATGAATGAATGACAAGGGAGAAACCAACCCATAGAAGCAGGGGTGAAATTTTTGGACTTTATAGATGAGCATAGGTATTTATGTAAAGTTTGTTTGAATTTTGGGGATTTTGTTATTGTTGTTATTTTGAATTAGTTATCAAAGGTACTTTCTTCTCCTGACAGGAACTGCTTGAATCCTGGATTAGTGATCAGACAGAAGGAAGCTCTTGACCATCAGAGCAAGAGTCTAGGGTCGTGATCTCAATTCAACAAATATAACTGAGTAACTACTATGTGCAAGGGATTGTACTCATAATTCACTGACAGTGAAGTCTAATGGAAAGGGTTTACTGAGAATCAGTAGAAGGAAATATATGTTCAGGTTCAGCTATCTAATATTGTGACCTTTTCAAATCACTGCCCCTCCCAAGACCTCAATAAAATGGAGAGGTTGGGATCAGGGGTTAAACTGCATGAAATTTAAAGTTTTTTCTAGCTTTAAATTTCTGTGATTCTAAATTAAACAATAAAATAATAATGCTAAAGGAACATATTTTCTAGGCACATCAGATTATATGTGTACTAAGAAAATTGGTCAGAATATATAGCCTATTATTGAACAAGGTAATATATGTAAAGTTACTTGCAAACATGAAAGTCTATTTAAATATCACTACTAGTACTACTAAATATTGTTACTATAATTATCATTACCCTTTTCAGTGCCAACATACTGTATTTTGCTAGAGAGGTTATGAAAAAATACACATTTACTAAAAACATAAAGACACCTTTTTTGTTCTGAATTGCAGACAATGTTTTCACTGTTGACCTAAAGATCTGAAGAGGATTATTAGGGAATTAATTAATTTTACAAAATATTCACACCCTATTTCCCTGTTATGTTAAGGATATCATTAGAGGAAAAAGAATGTTAGTACTGATGATTTGTATAGCAGGCTCAAGCCCTAATTATCTTTGAGACCAAAGGCAAATTATTCTCCCCTCCTATATAAAATAATGATTTGCCTACATACACATATGCATACATATGAATACACACATATATATTTATGCAAATAGACACTATGGTATAAACATACACACATATACAAAAACACACAATGCACACGAATATACATGCACAAGCATACTACATATGTATATGTGTGCACACACATATTTATGTGTGTCACTGTAAAGATGTCTTCCAATATTTCAAACAGTTGACTTAGCCAAAACTTGTGGGTCTTCACTTTTAGATATCTTGATTCACATTGCTATGGTATTAAAAGTTACTTGCAAAAACCTTAACAACTTTTGTGGGCATTCAAAAGATTTTAGAGCTCTGTAATGGTTAGTTACACTCATTTTGGCAAAGAAGGCATGTATAAATTCTAAAATCCCATTAGCATATATCTGACACTTTCTATAAACACATTTTTGTTCAGACTTGAATTGGCTGAAAGGAACAAATCGAACACTCCTGATATTCAGAACTGAGAGACAGGACTGGGCTCGTCAAAGCCATAAAAATGTCAAATCACTGAGAAGCCCCCTGCTGCCTCTAAGTGCAATTCGGACACCTCCAATCCCAGACTTCTAATTATCAAAAATGCCAGTTTGGATAAATGCAACAACATGTTACCTTGCCAGACTCAGTGAAAATGACTCTAAATAACGGGAACACACAAAAAGCATTTCATGTAGATTATCATTCAAAAGTTTAATTATATCCTCCAGTCATTCAGCATCAAAATAACTGAGGACTATTGAATTAAATAGTAAACATTTAAGACTGGTCCATGTTGCTCTCTCCCACAAGTCACTGCTGCCAGTTTTCACATTAATATCCTTCTCTTCATTATATCTGATCACAGGCAGGACTTGACTAGTAAAACTTGCTACTGGAGCCTTCATCAGACAGTGCTTGAGCCCTCTAAGTCAATTAAGAACCTTTATTGTATCTGATTTTTCAGTATCACTGTCAATGTTAATCCTCCCCATCCAAAGCAGCAGTGAAGCAGATGTAATATACTTGTTTTGTAGCAGAACCAGGAGAGTCATCACAGTAAAAGAACCAGAGCACTAAGTGATTAAGCACTGGACAAAAACATTTAACTATCCTGCACAGAGTTACAGAACATGTTTTTAATCACATTTAATCGGCACAGTTGAGACAATAAATACAACCAGTATATTCTACTTTCTGCCTCACATGTGCACCCAAAAGCCATTTCCTATACTTGTTCCTTTATCCTCAAAAGGTAACTAGGAGCAAAAAGAAATTTTTAAAAGTATTCTTAACTTTATTTAAGAACTGAAAACCTTTTACTCACTAGATTGGCTTTCTTTTGCTAACACAGAAACAACTTTGGCAAAACAGTCACAATTAACAAAGTTCAACTCATGCATTTCTAGCAGAATTTTACAATATTCTCTCTCTCTCTCTCTCTCTCTCTCTCTCTCTCTCTCTCTCTCTCTCTCTCTCTCTCTCTCTCTTTCTCCCCCTTTTCTTTTCTCCCCCCCTTAAGGCAAAATGTCAAAAGATTCCAGCTGAGAGATATGTTGTAAGTTTCATTCTATATAACGGTCTTGTCATGCCAATTACTTTCCTATTTCAGAAGAAAAGCCGAGATTTCATTGCCAATTATTTCTTACTGCAAATGAGACTTTTCCAGGTGTACATTATTAGCATGCCCCCTTTTGAAATTTTACCCTGCCAAACCCCGCTCTTCCTTTCACTACATGTTTTAAACATCTTTCTACTTCCAATCTCCCTAGCGGCTAATCCGGTTGGACTCTGAAAGCAGTTTCCTCTATAGTTTCCTAGGTTAGACACATCACCTTTATTTGGAAAGAGAAGGGGAATAAAAAGAGGCTCTTACCAGAGGCAGGGAAAACAATTCGCTCAGCTAGATCCTACCGCGCTGTGTGCAGGCGGGCAGCGTGAGTGATCCTTGGGCCTCACACAAAAGAGAGATAATTGGTTCTCAATGAAGAGATGTAAACATTCATCATAATGCCACTGGTACTAGAACTAAAAGCTACCTCAGCTGCTCTATGTACTCTGACTCGAAGATGATGTCACAAACATCAACTGGGTGTACTCTCATTGGCTTCTGTTACCTGGAATCATATCTTAACCCTAACCTGTCAGCTGCAAATTGAAAAGCTGAGCTCTGACTGTATTTTTTTTTTTCCTGATTGGGTGGGGGGTGAGGTAAAAACAGCATGGAGCTACATGATAATCACACACTGGAAACAACATCAACAACAAAAATTCAAAGCCTAATTTGCCTAATTAATTAAACAGGAGCCCTGGGGAACTGAATTTTCATAATCTGTTCACTAAATGACAGTAATCATCAAAATATTATACAGCATGGATATGAAAAGAAAAAAATGTTAATGTACACACAGCATTTTGGCATTTCTCTTTTTGGAGTTAATCTTTCATTGTTCTCCATCAAATTAAAATGGAAACAAGTTTTGAAACTCTGGGGCACTTTATGGACAACTGTGATGCCTTTGAGCAGGACGGATGCCTAAATTTAAAATCATTCAAATAGAGTGAGAAGGAAAAAGAAAAGATACAAAAATGAAATTTTGAGAAATAGTTTTCTGGAAAAAATATTTTAGAAATACAGTTTGTGACATCATATCAAAACCACAATCTCTTCAACATTAACAGTGATGTGTGTGGGGGTATATGCCTAAGGCTATTCAGTAAGTCAGAGGAACTCCAGACAGACTCAATTTGTTTATTTGTAATCTACTTTTTCCTGTGATACTAAGTTATATTCTTTTTCTGTGGAGGCTTAAAAGTCCCTGTTATTCATCTCCTGCAGTCTGACTTTTCTTATTTTTAACCCTAACACAAACATTTCATTCAGGTGTAAACCAGTAGGTGGGCAGAATAATGGAGGAAACTCTACCTTAGACACTTGATAAAGGGACAAATTTAAAATTACCTTAAAGTTTCATGTAATCTTGTCACACCCCATAAAGGCTGTTAAGTTCAGATGATTGGTGCAATGACCGGGCAGTTAGAGGGAAGTTCACTTAGACCTTTGAAACTTTAAAGATATTTCCATACATGCTATTACCTTGGTTCTTGTGCCCTTTCACAATATAATCTGGCCAGATGAAGCACCAACTTTCTCTACCTTGTTTCTACATATATGTGTGTATATATCAGTATATCACACATACATATGTGTGTACAAATACACACATATGTATATATGTGTATATATATATATTTCTAAAGGAAATTCTAAAGATCAATCACAAATCAAACAAATAACAAAAAGCATTGACCAGTCACTGTCAATAAAATGACCTTTTTAATTCTTATCATTGAATGTCCCGGACTATTATCTGGGGTTAAAGGCAATTTTAAGAAAATCTATTTTAGATATTAAAAATATGTAGGACTTTGATCTATTATTTGGTTTACTCAATTATTAAAAATGGAAAAAAAACTTTATCTTAAAATAAAATCATAGATTTAGGGAGGAAAATTCATAATAGTAGTCAACAAAATATCACAAAGGATAGATATGGAAACGTCAAGCCTCTTGTTTCACTTATGATGAAATTGGGGTGCAGATAGATTAAGATGTCCAAAATCACACAGGTAATGAATGTGAGAGTTAAGGTTTCAATGAATCATCTAACTCCAGGGTCAATAATCTTTCCACTGGACCACATTGTCTTTATACCTTTATGCCTCTTAAAATCCATAACCTCTTTCAAAGCTCATTCAGTCCCTACCTCCTATAGAGGGTCTTCCATGATTACCCCAGTTATCAGTGTCCTTCCACCCTACACTGAATGTTACATTGTATATAAGCTGTATTTACTTCTGAATACATGTTTTTACCTCTATTAAAATATAAATTCCTTCAGGCCTGGGACTGTTTAATTTTTTGTGTTTTTAACTCCAGAACCTGGTACAAGGGCAGATGTTTAAGAAATCCTTGTTGATGAATGAAAAGTAGCATAAACACTTACTATGATAAAACTTTTCGGATACTCTTGGCACATCACATTGTAGTCTCTGTACAATCTTTTTCCCAGTCTCAGAGGATCAAGGGGTTAAACTGTGGAGATTCTACAATGATAGTCCCAGGTGGGAATCTGGAAGCAAACCTATTTAGTCAAAATTTACTCTAGGCCAAAGTGAAAGATCCTACTCATTTATTTCTGCTTTAACCAGATGAGATTTTAGGTGGAAATGTGTATTTCAAAATAAGTTTCATTGACATGCAATAGAATATAAAACTGGATTAAAGACCCTAATGATGGATTTGGAAGATAATTATGCCAATTGTGTTTCTGGCTGATAGTTGAAAAAGGTGAGACATATTAATCATTATGAAGCTATGAGTCTGGGGGAAAAATACCCAAGAGGTAAACTCTGCTTTTATCTATGAAATTTAATGTAAAGAATATTTACCTTCAGAAATAAAGAACTAATACATATTGATTATATGATCTATCTCTCTTGTAAAGAATACAAATATCAGAGGATCATAGATTAGAAATGGAAAGAATTGCAGAGTTTACTGAGTCTAAAACATTTTAGAAATGAGGATGCTGAGGCAAAGAGAGGATTAATTACATGAGAAATTTTTACCCTAATTTTAACAATAACAAAAGCAGTAAAACTTTTATCTCATGTCCTATGATTGCTGTTTTGTTTTATTTTATCTTTTAAATTTCAAATGAAGGATAGTAATAGCTCATACTTACAAATGTGTGCCAGTGAAGAAAAGGCAAGATGAAAGTAAATAAATAATAATATTCAGGTTGGATGGATATGTATTTATTTATACATGGATAGATATAGATACAGAGAGATATAGATATATACATCTATAGATACCTAGATATAGGTATATATCCAGGTATATATAGATATATCCACCATACCAGAATGAAAGGCTTATACTAATACATACACACATATACAGATATATTTGTATGTATGTGTTTGCATGTATGTACATACATATGCATGCATGTATATATTAGTTTAAGCCTCTTATTACTAAGTCACTCACTAAGAGCTAGGATTAAAACCTAGTCGTTAATGATTCTAATTCAAACATTATTTTTACTACACCACCATTTTAACTTGATTTGGGTTCATTGGGATTAGATTAGAATCCCAGTACAGGTAGAGTGACCTTGGGTAAAGCAGTTAATATGAGAAGTACATAAATCTAGAGGGGGAAGGTACTTTGAACATTTTGTAGTTAAACAAACAAATTTTTCAACTGAAGAAAGTGAGGCAAAGGGCACTTAAATGAATTACCTAACATCACAAAGGTAGCAATTATGAGAGCAAGGACGAAAATTTAGAGCCTGGGATTCCAGAACCATTTATGCCATGTTCCCAATTTATGGCTGCCTGGCTCAGTTTTCTCATCTGCAAAATTAGTTGTCTGGGATAGATGGTCTCTCAGATCCCATTCAGTTCTAAGGTTGGGATCCTATACAGTGCTCATATTTAGAGGGAATTATATATGTGTAAATATATATATATGTATATATATATACTTTTAGCATTATCACATATATAACATACCATACCAAAACATCTTATAAATATATTTATATATTCTCCCTTTACATTTTATTATATTACACATAAAATTTATATTATATATGCATATATCCTAATATATTATACATGTAAAATAAAATATTATATATGTAACATGTCCATATGATAATATATTATAGTAAATAAATATGTAAGCTACATAATTTATTGTCACATCCATAAGACATATATGATCATCAGTCTCATGACTATGTGATCATATATATATATACATACATGTACATATACATATATATATATGACATAATATGATTTGTTTTCCTTATACAGGTCAATGACCTTGTAGTATTATTGACAAATGGGATAAATGTAATTTACAACAGCAGTATAAGTAAATAATGCAATATTTCAATGGTAATGTCTCCTTTTGAAGACTATAGTTATTAAAGGTCAACCTCTTCCAGTAGATTTATTTGCTGTATATCCTGTTGAAAAGTCTAATGACACCCTGACATTAGTCTGAACATGCACTTGGGAATAAAGCCAACAATAATAAGACATCTTGAATGTGATGTGAATTGTGAGAGTCAGACAAAATGAGTCCTCTCTAATATAATAAAAAAAAAATACTCTCATCCAAAACTATCCAGCATAAAACAATGGAGATAGATAAACAGGTTGATGATAGATAGATAGATAGATAGATAGATAGATAGATAGATAGATACTTTTTTTCTGTCTAGATCAATAATGGGACAATTAAAAGGTTATTGCTCAGTGTCAAATAGGGAAAAATTGTTTGCCACTTCCTATCAGGTACTTTTTGTAAATACACTGAAAACTGCAAACTTGAAAGGTTAAATAGGTCATAGACTATATTTCTGTATTTGTAGAGGCATAGGGGCATAATGGGTAGAGCTATCATCTTGGATGGACTCAGAAAGATCTATGTTAAAAGTCCTGAACTACTTACTATCTGTTTGACCATCATGGATCATAATCACTGGTTTAGAGATTGAGGAAGTCTTTGAGACTGTCTCAAAGTTGGACCAACTTTTTTTTTTTTTCAAGTAACAGAGTTCGAGCCTCAGTAGCAGTCTTATTAGGGAAAAGAAATTCTCAGCATCCTAATCAGTGTCCTGAATGGTCTGGCAGCTCTTATGTAGCCCCTGCAGCTCCTGAAGGCCCTCTAACACCAGTTGGATGTGGGCCTTGATTCAAGCAGAATCTCGCGTGAGGCTATCACTGAGCGAGGTGAGCAGGCTGCTCTTCTGATCAATGAACCCCAAGGCCTCCATCAATGTCAATTCCAGGAAGAAGACATAGCCAAGAGCCACAAATGTCCGGGAAGGGTCTGGCACTTCCGCATTCACCTAGTAGTTACACCCCAAATCCACCTGTGTGCGCAGCCTCTGATCCCCCGATTCCTGGAGTCCCTCCAGGACGTTCTTCAGCTGCAGGTAAGCGGCCAGCTGTCCATACACTTCGTCCGGTTGCGCCAGCACCTGCCTTATGCCTCGCTGCAGGACGTCGCTGAGGAAGGCTTCATACTGCAAGACTTTTTCTTTAGCCCTCTGCTGGCCCGCCGCCATGCCGGCCACCCTCCTCCCACTCAGCCCCAGCTCAGACCTCTCTCCAGTCAATCCAGGTCAGGCAGCAGCGCCAGCCCGGACCAATTTATTTATCTTACAAATAAGAAAAAAATATTCCTAGAAAGGAAGAGTAAATGCCCTGAACAAGATGACATAGGCAGTAATTTAGACTTTTTATTTATTTATTTTTGCTTTTCTCTGTGGCATTGGGCCTGGAATAAAGGAGACTTCAGTTCAAATCTGGGCTTAAACACCTACAAGCTATGTAACCCCTGGCTAAGTAATTTAATTTCTGTCTGCCTCAATTTCTTCAACTGGGGATAAGAGTCTCACCAATATCAGGGAGTTGTGAAGATCTGTAAAGTACTTAGTATAATGCCTGGCACATAGTAGGCACTTAATATGCATTTCATTCCTTTCTCTTCAAGCATTTAGAACAGACCTTAACATAGCTAGGTGGTGCAGTGGATAGAGTACCGGACTTGGAGTCAGGAAGACTCATCTTCCTGAGTTTGAATCCAGCCTCAGATACTTAGTAGGTATGTGAGCATGGATAAGTCACTTAATCCTGTTTGCCTCAGGTTCCTTACCTGTAAAATGATTTTGAAAAGGAAATGGCAAACCACCTTTAGTATCTTTTCCAAGAAAACCCCAAATGGGATCACAAAGAGTTGGACATGACTGAAACACCTAAATAACAACAACAAAAAAAATGCTTTTTGACTGACTAAATTCAGGTCAGGAAGCAAAGCCAGTTTTTCTGACTCTAAATCCAGCACTATTTCTCCTACATTCTGCTATCTCAGACCACTCCCTAAAACTTATCTTCAAAACCAAAGACAGGGCATGATCTGCCACAATGGCACCTTGTATTGGCTGTCCTGAAAAAATCAAAGATTCTTTGCTTTTGGGGCATCTTGATATTTAAATAATAGCTTTAGGACCACTTTCTATGTGATTCCTTTCCCAATTCCCCCAGATACAGGGGCCCTTCCTCTGTAACAACCCCAGTATCAACTAACATGTATTTATTTAGCATTCATTATATATACATGTGCACATATAACATATATAATACACACACACATATATTCATGTTACCTTCCCTAACAGAATTCAAGTTTCCTCAGAGTTCCATTTTTGGGTCCTCTGAGACCAGTATAGTACCTATCACATAATGTATTCTTAATTAATACTTGTTGATTGGTCAACAAATATCTACTATATTAAAAAAAATGTTATTCTATAAACATAATCTGTATATACTTTTATTAGGTTATAGAGCTTTAAATAGAATAGCTAGTTAGCACTTGTCAAATCTAGAATAGAATATTTGCAAGGGTTCTTCTTTTAATGACCTAACAAGGGACATTCATCCTGGCTTTATTCCGATACAATCCATATTATTGAACTTTCCTTTTCCCTGGTATGTCTGGAGAACATGAAGACTATTAAAAAAATCTTTTGACCAATCAAACAAGAATATTTTGGAGTTCAAGCCAAGTACATCTCATTTTTATTACCATACTTACACACCATATATTTCCCAGGAGCTGAAATCATTGCAGTATTTAATTGCTTGACAATTATTTCTGTTACATCAATTTAGTGGTTAAACTAATTATTTATATTATCAAAACAAATTAGCACTAGAGGCTAATTAAACTAAAGGCATCATCCTCCAACATTTTCTAACCAACATATTAAAAAAGGTTTAGGTTAATACTAATTTCATAAAAAAAAAAAAAAACTTACATGACCTTCAGGTGATCATTTTACAGATAGGACTGAATAATTTTAAACAGTTATCAAACGTTACAAATTTTATTTCACTCTTAGGAAAGTTAGAAATATCAGAACATGTCAGTTTGCTATTTCCTGGCAGGTCATTACCTACTGATCCACAAGATGGCAGCTCTGTTTACATGGTCACTAACTCTTATAATCATCTATCCCAGTTTATTTGGCATTTCATAGGAAATATTTTCGATGCTACACATACAACCTTTTAGAAATTATTGTAAAGTACCATACTTTCTATTCATGAAGAACAAGGGTAGAATATAGAAGAGCATAATGAAAATGATGAAATATTCATATTGCTTAAGAAATTAGGACTTTAAAAACCATGTATTAATAACATCTCATAATATTTTATAATACTTAAACAGTTGTATTCAAATGTAACTATTTTCTTAACAAGAGATAGCATTGTATAGTGAAAAGAGAGATTCATCCTTACCAATAAAAAGACCTGAATTCAATCACTGTTTCTGACCCTAGGGAATTCACTTAACCTCTCAGTTTCCCGACAATCTTTTAAGACTTTAAATGACAGCAGCTGTTACATGCTTCAACAGACGGAGTTGCCTTATATAGAATACCCCACATTAATGAAGCCACACATCTAAACCATAACAAAACAAGACCCTCTCCTCACCATACAAAGTCCTAATTCTGGATTAAAGTCTCATTTCAACATTAATTTCCAAAATACCCATGATAGGATAATGTCAAAGCCCCTATCAAATCAGAGTGTCTTTAATTCCCATATCAACAATCACCTCTCTCCTGATAGATTTTAAACTGATTATTTTCAACAGACAACTTTTCAGGAACCAACCACATTTGCAATTGCCAGTCGTATATTTCTGCCTAATACCTCAAACTCAACATACCTGAGGCTGATCTTCCCCCATCACTTCTTCCCTCACAAGCTCCCCTAAATCAACTACTCTTTCTGATTTCCCTGTTTCTACTGAGGGTAATTCTATTCTCTCAGCTACCCAAATCAGCATCTCTTTGTCATTATTCCCCGACCCTCACCTCCACAGGAGATGTCTTAATCCCACTGATTCAACTTCTGCCAAGCCCTTCAGAGCCATCACCATCTTCAGGGTTGTTTTCACTATTTAAGTTACCTTCATTGTAAAAGTTATTCCTTATATCTAAACAATGAATTATAGGTCCAGGACTGGCATTCACTTTTAAGACCATTGATCCCCAAACTCTTTATTTTATAGAAGAGAAAATGATAAACTTTTGAGGTCAAGTGACTTTCCCAGGATCACACAGGTGATATCAGAGGTTGGATTTGAACTGAGTTCCACATCCAATATCTAATCACTATACCATGCTGTATCTCAACATTAATTTTTCTTTTTGTGATATTAATACATATTGGTTTTGTCTTCTCTAAAGTTAGAGAAGAGCTCATCAGTGCTCATTTGGAACCTTTAATAACCCTTAGATTTATTAAGCCCCTCTGTTTTTCTTTTCTCCAGATTCTGTGATCAAACAGAACCTTTAAAATGGGGTCAGCAATTATTCCACCTATGACTCTAGAAGATAATATTTAAGAAGGCACAGAGAAAGTTACCCTCCATGATATATTTGTAAAAACATGAATTTCCTGTTGTAAAGGGGAAAAAATGTTCAAAATTTGATTTGAAAAAAAAGAGCAATTTTGTAGCAATATTTAAAAAATAATTAAAATAATAAACTCGCCATTTATATAAAATATATTATTTCTTTTAAAAAACCAATTGCATTTTATAATCTGTACTGTTCCCCTAGCTGGAAGCACCCTCCCTAATTTGAAATCTCATAGCATTTTGAACATCTCATTCTATTATCGTGTGTTATTTTGGATTAAAAATTTTTTATATGTGTTTTCCTCTGAAAAACCATAAGTTGCACAGGACAGGAACATCTTAATTTGCATATCTGCCTACATTTCTGGTCCAGTACCCTGGATATATTAACTGGCCAAGAAATGTTTGTTCATTTGGGATTTAAATAAACTTAAATTTTAATGGTTGCTGTGGACTGCTCAGTGTCCAGCACTTAGCATGATTCGGAGACATGAATAAGAAATGACCAGGCCATGTGGGTAGTTCAAGGAAGAACCATGAACTCCATTTACTGATTCTTAGTAAGACGTTTTTATAGAGCAAATGAGACAAACTAAGGGGACTCAAGTTTTCTAATCATTACCTTTGTTTTAGTATCCTGGAAGCAACACAGATTAGATAATTTGATAAGGATTTGTTATCTAGGAGACTAAAGTCTTGGGGTAAGACCTTTCATCTAGGCCTCAGGTGCCTGCTAATGCAGCCACAGTCATAAACAGATACAATTGAGAGCACACTTCAAAGCTAAAGCTGCAATCCTCAAAAGACATCACATTTAGAGCTGACCACCCAAAGATACCTGAGTGTGGAATCAAATATTTTAGCTCTCAATAACTAAAATCTTGGGGTAGAGCCTATTGATCTCAGAACTCAAGTACCACCCTTACAAGTGTACCCCATAACAAAGAGCTCAGGAGCTAACTTGACGAAAAGTCGTGTCTCAAAGGCATTCTTGTTTTAAAATCCATTATTAGGATTTAATATCTGAGTCCTGAAACAGGCCTCTTTGGCTCTCTACAAAGAGTTATGTTGTATCTGACACTGATCAACATCAAGAGGGGACCCAAATGGTATGTGACCATATGAACTTATCAATAGGTCCTCTTCAACTATAAATCCTATAATTTTAATATGACATAGTAGATCATTTTACTAGTACATGACAACAAAGCTCTCATTTAATTCAATACAATTGAAATGTGATTTCATTCCAGAATTGAAATCAGGAGTTCTGGTTTTCAATACTCCCTCAATCACTTACTAGATCTGTACCCTCTGTCAAGTCACTTAATCTATATGGGCTTTGGTTTTCTCATTTGTAAAATGGGTATTAAATTATATTACCTCCCTCTCAGGGTTGTTGTGGGGAAAAATAATTATAAAGCTTAAAAAAAGCTATTATCATGTCTGTTTATTATTCATATAGTATATATTACTTTATAACAAAGTATTAAAATGATGAGAAATTATTAAAAACAATGATGATAAAATTTAAATTAAGAACCTAAACTGTATAAGGAATGGTTGTCAACACTAAGCATGCACAAAAATTGATATAATAAAAATCCTGTTTATAATCTTTTGAATTCTTACCACTATGCCTTTATATTTTCTTTTTTCATCCTACAGTGAAAGACCACTCTCCCTTTCCCCTGCTGCGTGTCCTTGAATTATCCATTAAAAGATCACATAAGTTCTAACTTGCTTAGTCTTGGAGCTCCTTGAAAGCAGGCCCTTACTCTGCCTTGCTTTATACTCTTAGTGTTTAGTACAATGCCTTATACAGTTCAGGTGCTTAATAAATGTCCACTGACCATTGGTTAATTACCCTCAGCTCACTCAGATGTGTGTGCAAGAGAATAATAAAAACAATGAATAGTAGAAGAGAAAGGAGTCTTAGAAATAACCATCCTTCCTTCATTTTGCAAGTGAAGAAAAAGGAGTCATTTCTGAAAATCCCACTGAACACATACCATTTTATGCAAAATGGAAACATTTAAGAAATAAAGGACCCTGTGACTCAATTAAGAGAGCTAGCCTGAAAAGACAGAAAGCATATATAATCTGCTGAATAAGGGCAGTGGTTAAAAAGGTATATTCCAGGTAGTGTCTCACTTGGAGTTCTGCATTTTACATGTACATGTATGTACACACCCATATTAGTACATGTATACATGCAAATACATAAGCATACAAATGCACACAATGCATGCATGCTTACACTGCATATGTATACACACAGATGGTGTATATATGCATGAATCTGTGCATGCAAATAACGTGATCTACATTTAATACATAGATATGCATGTATGTGTGCATTATATAAAAATAACACATGTACATACACACCTTTTCCTTTCAAATTTGTTACATTCTTATGTGCCAAAAGGTCTCCTCATCCTCCTCTTTTAATATTTTCTTCTTCTAGTACTTTCATCTTCAGAATGAATGATTATATATATATGCACTAAAACTTAATGAGGGAGACTCTGACCCCTTTGTGAATCAACCCCCTTCATTGTCTGCCTGTGAACATGCTCCTCCCCCATACATCTGTGATTAGCTTTATAACAGCTGTGTTATAAAGAACTCTTCCTTACATCCTTCCTTCCTTTCCTCCTCCTCTTACCCCTCTTCTTCTTCCTCTTCTTCTTCTTCCTCTTCTTCTTCTTCTTCTTCTTCTTCTTCTTCTTCTTCTTCTTCTTCTTCTTCTTCTTCTTCTTCTTTTTTCTCTCTCTCTCTCTCCTCTGTCTCTTTCTCTGTCCCCCCCCCTTCTCCCTCTCCCTTTCCTCCCCCTTTCAAAAGATCTTTAAAATACAGTTATTTCTCCATGGCAATATAGGCAGGTAGGTGGCACATTGGATAGAGGCCCAGGTTTGGAGTCAGAAAAACCTGAGTTCAAATTTGACCTCAGATACTTACTAGCTGTTTTCTCTTGGGCAAGTCACTTAAACTCTTTTTGCCTCAATTTTGTGAGATGTAAAGTGAGGGTAATAACAGCATCTACCTAACAAGGTTGCTGTGAGGATCAAATGAGAAAATAATGGTAAAGCACTTAGCACAGTGCCTGTATAAAGCACAATGCTATATAAATGATGTTGTCATTATAAGAGAGGAACTGATGAGTTTAGACTTTCTTCATAACTCATTATTTAAGAACTCATTATTTAACTTAATCCATGATCTCACAGAGTTTTAATGATTCTTCTAAAGTCAATAAAATTTCAAATCTCAGGATAAACTACTGAAGTTAAGACAAAATGACAGTAGTACATAGCATATACACTTTTGGATAAAACTGGTGCATCGAACTATCATTTTAGTCAAATCACCTTTGATTTATTGACAATGGAAAGTGACACTACCTCACAATTCCCAGGGCAAATTTGAAGAAACACTAAATGGACAATAAGAAATTATTGGCTTTCCTGCCAGAAGCTGTTGGATAAGTTTAGATGCTAAGAGGTTGGTAGATAGAAGGGCCATTAGTTTGATAGTGCTGCTGAACCAAGTCATTCCATAGTTCACTAATCATTCTAATTAGAGCCCTTGGTGAAAGACCTAATCTTTTACCTTAAAGCAATCAGAGGAGCATATCCTATTCCTTAGAATTTATCTGGGGGAGTTTTAGAATTCAACTCCAGTGTATTCACGTATTCACACTTCATTGCTTTCTAAAATTAAAAATCTCTGCACTCCAAACCAAGGCAGGAGCCCTCTGACCTAGGAACTTTAGTAAAGTTAGCTCTTTGGTTTCAGAAACCTGAACATGATCCTAATTTCCCTTCCTCCTTGAAAACCTCTTCACTTCTTATAAGCATATCCAGTTTTCACCTGTCCTTAAACCTTTTCCTACATATATTAATTGATACAAAGATATTGATTTTCATTATGTTCCTCATGTGTAACACTCCTCCAAGGTCATCGCCTTAATGGAAGCTAGGTGGCACAGTTGGTGGAGTGATGGGCCTGAAATCAGGAAGATGTGAGTTCAAAAACAACCTTAGACATTTATTATCTGCGTGCTCACAACAAATTACTAAACCTCCACCAGTCTCAGTTTACCCAATTGTAAACCAGGCATGATAATTACATCTTATTGGTATTGTTTCAGTTATGTACAGTTCTTCATGACCCCATTTGGGATTTTCTTGACAAAGATAATGGAGTGGTTTGCTGTTGCCTTCTCTAGCCATTTGACAGATGAGGAAACTGAGGCAAAAGAGTTAAATGACTTGCCCGGGGTTAAAAAGCCATTAAGTGTCTATGGCTGGATTTGAACTCAGGCCTTCCTGAATGTAGGCCTAATACTCTGTTCATCACACTGCCTTAGCTGCCCGATTGCATCTATCTCCCAGGACAGTTGTGAGAATTAAATGAGATTATGTTGGTAAATCAATTAGTACAGTTTCTGGCACATAGTAGCTATTTAATAAAAAGCTTATCTCACTTTCTCATTCCTTTATATGGGCTGATTTTCCCACATGCCTATAAAACTTTCCCTCTTTAATTCCTGCCCTCCTAGCCCACAGTGCCTTTTCTCTACATAGGTTTTTGCATGTTATCTCTCACTTTAGCAGGGAGTGTCTTTGAGAGTAGGTACTGAATTTTCACCTTTATTTGTATCCCCAGCATTTAGAAGAGAACATGAGTATTAAATGCTTTAACAACTGAATAAAGACTCACACACTCATATAGATAAAACATTTCACTTAACTCTGCTATCCCTTCCATTTTTTTGGTCTTTTATCTGTCTTTTCACTGCAAATTTTTAGGAAGCCTAACTTATAATCTATACATCTGTTTCCATTCACTCTCACATCTTTGCAACCTGACTTCTGATATCCAACCTAAATATGCCACTTTGCAAATTTTACACATTACTCTTAAGTGCTGTGGCCAAATAGAAGAGCTCTCATTCGCTTTTCACATGATATTTTTTTAGATGGACACTAGTTATACTGCCCCATCTAAACCCTCATTTTATAATTCTCTTCAGGCAAAATAGTCCCATTCTTTGATTGATCCCCATGTTTCAGGACTTTTTTTATGAAGTTTTTTTTTTTTTTTAAGTTTTCAACATTCATTGTTTATAAGATTTTAAGTTCCATTTTTTTTCTCTCTCCCATCCTCCCCTTCCCAAGAGAGCAAGCAATCTGATATAGGTCATACATGTGCAATCATGTTAAACATATTCCCACATTAGTCATCTTGTGAAAGAAGAAACAAAACAAAAGGGAAAAACCACAAAAAAGTGAAAACAATCTGCTCCAATCTGCATTCAGACTCCATATTTCTTTCTCTGGATGTGGATAGCAGTTTCCAACACAAGTCCTTTAGAATTGTCTTGGATTTGGTATTTCTTAGAGGATCGAAGTGTTTCATAGTTGATCATTGCTCAATGTTGCTGTTACTCTATACAATGTTCTTCTGGTTCTGCTCACTTCACTCAGCATCAATTCTTGTAAATCTTTCAAGGTTTTTCTAAAATCTGACTGACGGGGTCCTTGTGATGTATATATGTCTGTAGTATCAATCTGTAACATCAGTTTGTAAGTGGGGTGCTTTGGGATCTATGTCTGTAAAATCAATTTGTAAAAGCAGTCTGTAAAATCACACTTCCCCCCACCCAGCCTCAGAGCATTGACTCTTCCCCTTCCCCCTTCCAGCTCTCAGACCAGCAACAATTCATGACCTGTTTATCTCTGCTTGAAACAATAAGTTATGTAAATGTTATCTCCCTTAGTTAAAGTGGCCAGCCCCACCATAAATTCTTCAATACCTTATCTATAGGGTAACTCCTTAGTCAATTATATACCCACACTGTCTCTGATGACCTTGGTGGGTGGCAGACTGGGCACTCTTTAGTGATGCTTCAGGCCTAAAACCACACCTCCAGTTAGCCCCTCTTGAGCTATTTCCCAGTGAATCATGGGCAATACACCTGCGCAGTTGATATTAAAAGTGTATGGTCCTTTGAGCACTGACCACTCCTTAACTCCTCCCTGATCCCACCCTTACTCACCTAGTTAGCATAATTGACACCTTAAAACTATGCCTGCGGCCTCTGAGAGTTTGCAGGTTCCATAAGAATCTAGCCCAAATGTTCTCTACATCTTAACAATAAACTTTACAATTTCGGCTTCAAAGTTTGCTTGTGGAGGGGAAAGAATGATAGGTTGCATCTTTTATCATTTAAGGGAACTCCAAAATTGACCATGTCACAGATCCACTTGAGCACACAAGTGTACCTAAATGTAGATTTTCTTAATTTTAATAGACTGGAAGTTCCTTAGAGCAGGAATGTTAGCATTTTTATCTTTGTAATTCTGGAATTTAACATAGTTCCTTGTAACAACCCAGTAGGTAATTAATCTACGTTTATTGAATTAAATTGAATGTATCAAATTGTGGGATCTTGTTGTCCTTGATACAGCATATACTTCACACTAGCCCTCATTTTGTCTATTAATTGTATATTCCAAACCAGGACAATGTGTTTTCTAAGGCTTATAAACAAGGAAAAATATATCTGTAAAATGAGCTGGAGAAGGAAATGGCAAACCACTCTAGGATCTTTGCCAAAAAACTTCCAAATATGGTCACAAAGAGTCAGACATATCTGAAACAAAATGAACAGTTTAACACATTCAGAAACAATACATCAGGATTAGATAATTGGATTTTTCATGATGAACCTCAGTTTTGAGGGCTATAACAAAGGTGTACTAGTAAATGTTTAACAACCAGCTCTTCCTTCAATAACATGAAAAGAGTCTTTAACTATATATGAAGGGGACATTTTTATTTTATTTATTGATTTTTGCTTTTTGGAGGAGGAAGGGCAGGTCAATAGGGGTTAAGTGACTTGCCCAAGGTCACACAGCTAGTGTTAAGTATCTGAGGTTGGATTTGAACTCAGGTCCTCCTGACTCCAGGGCCAGTGCTCTATTCACTGCGCCAGCTAGCTTCCCTGAAGGGAACACTTTTAAATTAAATACTCATTATTTAATTTTCTATTAATATTTTTTTTTAATCCCAGTCAATCAAAAATACAACAACAATAAAACACCAGTTCTTCATTTGTTGCATTTATAAATTCCAATGAAAATTTAACAATTGGCCCTGGTAGGCCAGTTTAAGTTCAGTCCAGCACTTACCCTCCCAACCCCTGTGAAAACCCGATACCTCTGCCCAGTATTGAAAAACTCTATGGATAGATCTTATAATGGAGAATGTTTCATCTAAGGACCAACTTTGTTGACTGCAGAGAGGTTTATTACAAAGAGACTGGTTCCTAGTGTCATAGGCAGCTACATGGAGCACTGGGACATGAAGTAAGACCTGAGTTAGAATCCTGTCTCAGATATCTACTAGCTGTGAGCACTTGTGAAAATCACTTAATCTCCCTCAGGCTGTTTCCTCAAATATAAAATGAGGATAATTTTTACACTTTCATCCAGGGTTTGGGAAAAGATGAATGTGATAACACATAAAATACCTTTCCAAATATATAAGGTTATACTAAAATATTTATCATTGTTACTATTATTATTAGGTAGAGCTATGCATAAAATATAGTGCAAATACAAAAAATTGGCTACTCTTTTCGCAAAATATTAAGTAGCGAGACCTGGACCATAATACAATGCAATTGAGAAATATTTGGCAACGCAAATCTAGTGAGAGATTTTTAAAAGCTCTATATTGTCAATATGTAAGCTAAATTAATACATGACCTATAGTGATCATTACGTATGATTTAGTGGTCCCTATTTTTATTTAAAAAATTATAGTGCATGAACCTACAAATCTATTATGTACAACTTGCCATTCCTTTTAAATTTATCATGTAAAAATTTTCCCACTTTCTCCTTCCCTCCATGATATGGCTACCTTTACACACATACACACACACACACACACACACACACACACACACACACACATACACACACGCACACATGCACGCACGCATGCACAAACTCATTCTATTCTTTTTCTGGATGCAGATAGTGTCTTCTTTCATAGATGTTCTTTGTAGTTAATTTGGGTATTTATAATCCTCAAAATTTCTTATTGACTCAAAGTTGTTTTTTAAACAATATTGCTGTTACTATTATTATATTACCACTAATATTACTGACCCTATTTTAATTTTAATATACCCATCTCCTCCTGCGTCAAGCATGTCACATGAGAGAAGGCAGCAAGGAGCCTAGCATATTCCATCAACCCCTTCCCTTCTGTACTTTAAGTTAGAGTTTCTGCCTACTTCCTCAGTTCAAAAAGGGGATCGGGATTTCCTGTGATCACACCTCTTCCTTTCAGGTTCATGTCATTCATATCTTCCAACCCATCAAAATCTTTGTAGCTGTTTTCTATAGATCCCTGAGTCATTCACCATCCTTTCATGGGGATTTTGGTACATTGCTCACAAGTGTCCTCTCCTGCCAAACTCCTGCCCTCATACTGGGAGATTTCAGTTTTTAGTCTGATTGTTCCTTAAACTCCCTGACCAGTAGCTTCTCAATTCATTCACTTCCCAATCCTCCACCCTATTTCAACCCCACACAAAGATTATCATAACCTTAATATCACCATCTCTCACAACTGCACCAACTCTATGTTTAAGAATTCAAAATCTCCTTAACTGATCATAACCTACTGGATTTTCATGTCTCTCTCTCCATCTGCTTATAAAACCCTATGCTTCATCTGCATTATGGCCTCTAATCCCTTGATCCCTCCATTCTCAGTCCATCTACCCTGCACTAGCCTCTCTTGTCTTCTTTTCCCCTCGACCCCTTGATGAACCAATTCAACTCGACTCTGTTCTCCTCTCTTAAAACCTTGCTTTCTTATATTGTCAGATATGTCCTGCTCAGTCTTGGCTCACTTCCTCTATTCTCTGTCCTCACTCCTATACATATGCTGCTGAACAGGGGAGGAGTAAATCATTTGATTGTTATGACTGGGTTTACTACAAATCAGTTACTCAACCTCAAGGGGGCCCTCACTGGTGCTAGGCAATTCTACTATATATCCCTTATCAACTGACTACCCCTCTCTCCACAGTGGCTTTTCTAAGCCTTCTTATCCTTCTTGGGACCTTCCATAACTCTCTCTTTTCCCACTCTCTCAACTAAGATCCTTGCCTCATATTTTATAGAAAAGAATAAAGACATTTGCCATGAACTCACTCTTCTCTCCTCTTCAACTCCTATTACTCATATGCCTTCTACCATTCTCTCCTTCTTCACGTCTATCACACAATGAAGTGAACTTAATCCTTACTAAAGTTAACCCCTCTACTTGTTCAAGTAAGTCCAGTGCATATCATTGCCTCCAACAGATTATGTCCCTTTCATCCCACTGTATGACTTTTTTTTAATATCTCCCTATTAGCCCATTCTCTATTGCCTATAAAAATGCATGTTTCCCCCATTCTGAAAAAAAATCCTCACTTTATTCTTCTATCTCTTTGAACTATCATCTTATATTTCTTCTGATGTTTGTAGCTAATTTTTTTGAAAAGATAATCTATAATAACTGATTCCGACTTTCTTCTTATTCCCTTGTAATTTGGTTGGAACCTTATGATTCCCTTGAAACTTCTTTCTCCAATAACCAGTGGTCTCTTAATTATCAAATCCAATGGCCTCTTCTAAATCCTGCTACTCCTTGACATCTCTGAAGCTTTTGTCACTGTTAATCATTGTCTCTTCCTTCATATTCTTTTCTCTCTAGGTTTTCAGGACACCACTCATGCCTGAATTTCCTTCTGACTGCTCCTTCTCATCCTTCTTTGTCAGACCCTGATCTAGATCACTCTTTCGAACAATAGGTTTCCCACAGGGTTTTATCCTGGGCCTTCTTTTCTCTCCTCTATACTATTTCACCTGATAATCCCATCAGTTTCCATGAATTTAATTATAATTTTTTATACTGATCATTCTCAAGTCTACCTATCTTGCTCCAACTTCTCTGCTGATCTCTAATCATTCATTTCCAATCACTTTTTAGATATCTCAAACTTGATATTCAATAGATATTTTAAGCTAAATATGTCCAAAACCAGACTCATCATCATTCCCTCTAACCTCTACCCACTTCTACCTTCCCTATAACACAGAAGACACCATCTCCCCCCACTTCCCTCAGGTTCACAACTCAAGAATTATCTTGGATACAACCCTATCTCTCAGTCGCCATATCCAAGCTATCTCCAAGGCCAATCAGTATGACATTTGCAAGGTCTCTTGAATACACCACCTTCTTTCCTCTGATACTTTCACCATGCTGACACAAGCCCTCATCAGTTCACACCTAGAATGCTGAACTAGCCTGCTGACTGCTTTTTCTGCCATAAGTCTGTCACCAGTATAATTAATCCTCCATTTAGCCACCAAAGTGGTTTTCCTAAAGCACATGGCCAACCATATAATTTTCCTGCTCAATCTCCAGTGCCTCCTGATCATCTTCAGGATGAAATGCAAAATACTCTGTTAGGCATTCAAACCCCTTCATAACCACATCCCTTCCAACATTTCCAGTCTTCTTATAACTTACTTTCCAATACATAGCCTTTGATCCTGTGATGTTGCATTATATTAGTCAATAAATTAACAAGTATTATTAAGAGCCATATGTCAGACACTACATTAGGTGCTAGAGATAAAAAGATAGAAATAAAACAGTCCTTGATCTTGAGGAGAATGTATCCTAGTGAAAGAGAAAATAAATGCATATGTCTACACACACATACACAGAAATATGTAGGATATATATGTATATAAATATTTACATATGAAATTTTTTAAATTAAAATTTTAAAAAATCATTTAGAATTTCATATAGAATGTATAAGTATCTCTTTATCAGAATACATAGTATATAATATATACATATATGTATGTATATATGTGTGTGTGTGTGTGTATGTGTGTGTGTGTATACACACAAAAGAATACATGATAATTTTTCCAGGGTAGCAGTAGCAGTTGAAAGATCAGGAATGCCCTGATGTCTTGGTGCCTGAGCTAAGTTTTGAAGGAAGATAGACATTCAGAGAGGTGTAACTTTTTTTTTTTTAAAGAAATTTCACATATACTCAATGTTTACTTCATTACCTCAAAAAAACAGAATGCAACACTCCCTTTGAAATTACATGCATATTGACCCTAACTATTTCAAGGTCCAGCCTAGTCCTCTTTCTGGAGAGAAGATTTAGGGTTTAGACATCAGCCCATTTCTATGGAGAATTCAGAGGGCTCTAAAAACCCCTAAAGTGAGGCTCTCATCCTAGAGTTTACAGATCCCCAAGGAGTGCCTGGAGAGATATCAGGGGGTCTGTTAACTTCAATAGAAAAGAAAGACATCTTTAATTTAATTAACCTCTAACTTAAATGTAGCATTTCCTTCATTTATACAAGATTATTATTCAGAGAAGGGGCCTATAGTCTTCTCCAGAATACCACCAGGGTCTGTTACCTAAGGACAACAATAACAAAAATGAAACAAAAGCAACTGTTAAAAATCTTTGCCCCAAAAGGAAAGAGAGGAAGGGGATGATGTTGAGTTAAAAAATACTCCCTGTCAAATGATTTCTTAGTCCAGTAAAGAAAGACATCATCACCTGGTTCAGTATGAATTTGTGGTGTTGCATCAGCTTCTAGAGTTCCTTTCTTGCCTCAGTAACTCAGATCAGTTAACATACAATAAAGTTCTTCCCAGAGGTAGACTTGCCAAAAGTATCAAGATTGATCCAACCCTAAAGCACCCACACCTTTTTTTCCTTCTAAAACTTTTAATATTCTAACTAAATTTAGCAAAATGTTTTGGGACATTTATATAGTAATTCCATGCCTCCTCCCAATATTCACCTAAACCACATAAATGCTATGACTAAATGATCTGCATTTCTCAGTCATGTTTAGCAACCTTTGTATGTGAGACTAACTTCATTATTACAAAGTCACCTTGATAATTCCAATAATAAAAACTTTGTATCAGGATGTCAGATGTCCCACACCATGTCAAATTATATATCCTAGTAAGTCTCAGTATACTTAAGCTGCATTGTAAAACCAAGTCTTTTTTAGCACTGAGAATTTTTGTTTGTTTGAAGTAGTATGTGGCACTACATATTTAGTATTTGACAACTCTGGTGACAGGAATATGGTTTTAGAAAATGGATCAATAAATAGAGTGACTTTATGTTCATCAGCTTTTCTCAACACACATACATACATAAAAGGGCAAATAAGAGACTAATGTTATAGACAAAAATCAGCTTAAAAAGTAGCTGATCTGCTCCAAATAAAAAGAGGGAAAGCTTTAGAATACTAAGCTGAAATTGACCAAAAAAAAATCCTAGAAGAAAAATCACTATTGCTTAAGTCATGAGAAAATTCAACATTGAAGTACATAGGTCAGCAAACTTACTATGTTTATGTATGAGAGAGAAAGAGAGAGAGAGAGAAAGAGAGAGAGAGAGAGAGACAGAGAGAGAGAGACATTATTAGAGATGACAGAGACAGATAAAGAGACAGAGATATAAAGTCAAAGACAGAGACAGAGAAAGCAGTGAGATGATCAGACAGACAGGGGAGGCTAGGTGGCTCAGTGAGTAGAGTGTCGGCCCTGGAGTCAGAAGGAGCTGAGTTGGGATCCGGCCCCAGACACTTCAGGCACACACAAACAAAAAAACCTATCCAAGTGACCTTGGGCAAATTACTTAACCCCAATTGCCCTCAAAAAAAAAAAAAAGCCTGATAAAAGAGATGATCAGGCAGAGGAACAGAATCAGAGATGGAAACAGAAAAACAGATCGACAGAGTCAGAATCAAGAGAAAGATGGGCAAGAGATATAGAGATCAACAGAGAGAGACAGAGATAGTGAGAAACCTAGAGACTGAAGGATCAAGAGAGACAGAAACAATTAGAGAATCAGAGGCAGTGAAAGAAAGAGAGAAAGATAGTAAGAGAAGGGAAGAAACAGTAAAGCTCTGATTTGAAAGAAAGCCACCCTCTATAACTAGGAGAGACTTTATCTTTCCTAGGCTCCTGTTCCTTGTCTACCCTCAGTTCACCTCAACACCCAGCCATTAGAGGGGCATAGGTCTTTAATCTATAATGACCTATTCATAGTGTAAAACCTAAACTTGTCTAGTAGAATGTAAGCTTTTTGATTCATCTCTCTTCTGTATTTGTATGCTCAGTGCCTAACACTGTGCCTGATAGTGATAAATGCCTGTTGATTGGTTGATTTTTTTCCCTTGACAAATACATAAGAGGCTTGAAGAAAAAGGGAAAAAAAGCTCCATTAAGAAGAAAAAAAGAGGAGGGCAGGAAATAAAAGTTTGCTGAGGACAGACTTATGAGTTGGTGCCCTGAATACTAATGGTCTTGGCTTGAAAAGTTATATACAAATCTCATCAATGGATTGTGTGACTAGTCAATTACAGTACATTTTCATTTATTCAGAGTTCCCACAGGAAAGATTGAATGTCATTTTCCTTTTATTTTTATGAGAAAGACACAAATGACAAATAAACAAGTTGATAGCGGGGATTCATTCAGAAAAGCAATTTCCTCTGTATATCATAAAGTCACTCTAGATTCCGACTAATCTCTTTTAATTTTTATATCTCCAGCACTGTGCAGTGATAATCAGCAGTCAGGATGATAAGATCTTGGCCACCCTGCTTGCTAAATATCAGATATGGCTTTGGAGTGAACCATTTAATGTCTTGTCACATTCAACTGCTTATGAAAGGACTCACAGGGGCCAAGTGAGCTGAAGTGAATGTCCCAGGGGGAAACAATTGGGGCAGCATGATGAGACCAGAGAAATGGCTTTCTGGGCAAAATGAAGCACTGTTGCTTCAGTTTCCCTGCTGACCTGTTCTCTTGATAGGGGAACAGCAAATCTCAGACTTATCAATTGCAGGTCTGACCGAAGGAAGTATAAAACATTTCCCCATTCCACAACAGGTTCAAAGAGTAGTTAATGAGAAAGAACACAAACATCAGAGAAGGGACATAATCATGAGTAGGCAGTTCTTTTCCCTAATGCCTTTTCAAGAAGATGGAAGGAGGGGGCAGCTAAGTGGTGCAATGAGTAAGAGCACTGGCCTCAGAGTTGGGATGACCTGGGATCGAATCCGGCCTCAGAAAATGAGCACCCACACATAAATAATGACTAGCCGAGTTACCTTGAGCAAGTTAACCCCAATTGCTTTAAAAAAAAAAGAAGAAGATGGGAGGAGTTATGAGCTTTGAGCTACAGGAGGTACGTGATTAGAACTCTGTCCCAAGGGAGAAAGAATTTAGACAGTTCTGACAGCATTTATGGTTTTACAATACTTTCCTAAAAACCAGAGCATAGCACTCCACTAGCAACGATTACTGACTTAAGAAGCTACCAGAGAGTGGGTTTCAGAACAAAAATTCTGTTTTGTTCATTCTAGCCCTTAACTTCATCAGCAGTAGACTAATAACAATATACAATCATTTTAAATCATGTCTGCTTCTCTGTTACCCTTTTTGGAGTTTAGTTTTCTATTTTTTCCCTTTTCTTTCTTTTTTGGAGGCAAACAGTGAAGAGACTTACTCAGGGTAATATAGCCAGAAAATACCCCAGACTATATCTCCTAGCCCAGAGAGATTGTTGGTTTATGTTTATCCAGAACTAGCATCTTTGCTTTCTATGTTTACATTTGCCTTCTGTTAAAAATTGGAACCTAGACCTTTAGGCGTAGGTCTTTAAGCAAACTCCTTAAAAGCCTTTTTTCCTTAGTTGCTACAGCTTCATAACTGGAAGAATTCCTAATATCTTCTTGGTTACTAGACTAAGTGGCCACTAAACCTCACAGAAGTTAGAAAACACTTTGGCTTCCTTTCAATATGAGTGGTTATTAGGATTTTTTAATTAAAATTCTCCACATAAAGAAATTATAGGCATTGCAAAGATTAAAATTTCATGACAAGAAGCAAGATATGAGAGGAAGCCTAAAATAATGAATAGAGAATTGTCCTTGTTATCAAAAAGAGCTGGTTTTAAATTTGACCTCTGACAAGTATTATAAAGACCTCAGTAACCTACCCATGAGCAACTAGGTGGTAAAGTAGACAAAGTATAGGACTAAAGTCAGGAAAACTTATATTCTTGAGTTGAAATCCAGCCTTGAATATTTACTAACTGTGACCCTGGGCGAGTCACTTTAACCTGTTTCCCTTAGTTTCCTCAGCTGTAAGATAATTTGGACAAGGAAATGGCAAACCACTCCCATATCTTTGCCAAGAAAACCCCACTAGAAGTCACAAGAGTCAGCCACAACTGAAATGATTTAACAACAAAGCCTTTGTATTACACTAATTGATGTAGCTTAGAAATCCAAATCCATTGTGTCACCTAACCGAAGTAAGGAAAGTAAGGTAAGCCTGTGGCGACTAAGAACTGAAGCTCCCATATGTTCAGGGACTTAGAATGTCAAAAAATCATAAATTCCCCAAGTTCCCTTCAGCATGATTCAGTACCATTCCCCAATCAAGATGCACAAGGTCCTGGCCTACTGAATCCTTCCCTCTAATATCTGGTCTTGCTTGACACAGATAAAAACCATGTAAAATATTCACTGTGTATATCTATTTTTGGCAACCTCTTTCATCAGGTACCCAGTGAGATATGAGTTCTTTTCTTCCTTGACTGTTCTGCATATTTGAATATTTTGTGTCCATCAAAAACTTATTGCTTTTATGTTTCCTATCTTACTTTACTCATGTGCTATGGTCTGTCTTATTCTGCCGCTCCCTCCTTTTGCTGTACCCTGAAATCCTGAACCTCTCTCAAACAACATAAAGACAACTACTTATATAACCACAAGGAAGTCACTAATATCACATTGCTCCAGGCATTTCTCTAAACTATAAATTTCTGAACAGTTGTTGTTCTACATTTGAATATGAGGTTTCTTCACCATGAGTAGTTACTTTCATACACATATGGAACAGTAAATTAACAAAAGAAAAAAAAAAGAAAAAAATATATAGTTCATAGGTCCAACTATCCAGGGGTCCAACACTCTTTTTTTAAAGATGAAGAAAGTGAGGATAAGAAAGGGTTAATGCCTTCTCCAAGGTCACAAAGGGAAGAAGAAAAAGTCAATGAGTTTCAGTCCGAATCCTATTTTAAATGCTGCATACTTTCATGTTGTATAATTATACAATCCTATGTCAAATGAAAATTGTATTATATGCCTTTACATGTGATTTATTGGGTTCCCCAAAGTGTTACTGTAAAATTTCAAAAATATTGGGCCTATTGTATGAATTTAGATGGAAATCTGGGGTGTAACCATGAACAATGTATTGGGGTCTGGCTTTACCAGACATTGTCAGATAGGTTCCAGACTGCCAAATTTAAGAAGCTCTCCACTAGATGCTAGTAAGCTCTCTTAAAAGATGGAAGTCTCTTGCCTATTTATTCTCTTTCACTTGGATAACAATGGAAGTCTAGTCAATAGTTTTGTTCTGATTTTTTGCCTTTCATTGTTGTTTGATAGAAGAGAAAGTTACTTTCTAAGTGTTGCATCACAGAAAAAAAGCATGATGCTTTTTTTTGGAGGGAATGGTAAATAGTATTTTATTTTTTTCCAATTACATGTAAAGATAGATTTCAATCTCAATTTCAATTTCACTTGTTTTTATGAGATTTATACTTTCAAAATTTTTCTTCCTCCCTCCCTCCCACCCCTTCTTCCTAATATGGCATGCAATCTAGTATAGATTGTACATATGCAATCTTATAAACACATTTCCACATCAGTCATGTTGTGAAAGAAGAAACAAAACAAAAGGGAAAAGGCACAGAAAACAACAAGTGGAAATAATATGCTTCATTCTGCATTCAGAGTTCATAGCTCTTTCTCTGAATATGGAAATCATTTTCCATTATGCATTTTTTGGAATTTTCTTGGATCATTGAATTGGTGAGAAGAGCTAAGTCAATCATAGTCGATCAATGCACGATGTTGCTGTTATTATGTACAATGTTCTCCTGGTTCTGTTCACTTCACTCAGCATCAGTTCATATAAGTCTTTCCAGTTTCTTTGTTTGTTTTTCTGAAATCTGCCTGGACATCATGTCTTATAGCATTATATTATTCCATTATATTCATATACCACAGCTTGTTCAGCCATTCCCCAATTGATGGGCTTTGCCTCCATTTCCAATTCTTTGCCATCAAAAAAAAAGAGTTGCTATAAATCCTTTTTGTACATGTGGGTCTTTTGCCCTATATTATGACAGCTTTGGGATACAGACATAATAGTCATATTGCTGGATCAAAGGGTATGCAGTATGATTGCCCTTTGGGAATAAAGAAAATGAAGTATTAATGTCAGAATGCAGAAGTTTTAGTATCTGCTCTGCCACTTACTGGCTATGCTCTTTAGGTAATGTTCAAAGTGTGTCTGAGAATGTGGGGGTAAAATGTGCCTCTAAAATGTGGGCTTTAGACTAGACAGTTCCTATCATTTTTTTCCTAATTCTAATTAAGGTCAAGATTACAGTCTATCAATCTTTGATGTAGTAAGAGAAATAGAGAGATAACACCTGGGGCTAAAATGTGTGTGTGGCAGGTGGGGGGGGGGGAGAAAGTACTTTTTGTTAACAAACAGTATAGAGAAAAATGCTCTTTCTTGGATATCAGGTTAAATATTCATCCCTGGTTTGTAGTATTTGTAAAACTTGTACAAGTCACTTACCACACCTGAGGCTTCAGTTTACTAATCTATAAAGTTATAGGGTTAGCTTTTCTCCCTAATACAATGATCTCTCAGGTGCCTCTCAATCAAAATATATTCTCATATAATTTAAATTCCGAGCTTTTTAACCATAAAATTTCAGAAAGAGGGGCGGCTAAGTGGCGCAATAAAAGTGCTGGCCCCAGAGTTGGGAGGACCCAGGATCCATTCCGGCCTCAGAATATGAGCACCCACACATAAATAATGACTGGCCGTGTAACCTTGAGCAAGTTACCAACCACAATTGCTTTAAAAATATTTATTTTCAGAAAGAATCCTAAAAATCTAACTGAAAAAAACAAAAACAAATGGAAAGATAAGCTCCTCATACATTTTTTGCTATTGTAACCATATTTTTATCTGGAAACAGTCCATGGATAGTTCTTCCTAGAACTGACAACTATAGTATGGATTTTTTTTCTGATGCATTTTATTTTTCTGTAATTTGTAATAGTTGGGTATTGATCTAGTAAATCATTCAGGTCACACTACCCCACTAAAAGTAAGTGATAAAATACTATCCTTATATCTCTACAAAGTGAGAGCATATCTCAATAAATCAATACAGACTTTATACTAAGTTCAAAAAGTCTTTGCAATGGGATGATGCTGTGTAGAAATGATGTTTGACCCTAAGGAACATTGGCTATATCCAAGGGGCTGTCCACAAAATATCAAGCTAGTTTAGACCCCGGATTACTCCAGATATTAGAGGAAGTACTATGTTCCAATAAAGGCCCTTAAAGAAGAGTTGCTTAGGGAGATGGGGGAGGGAAAGAGAACCTTGGTCTCCATTTCCTTCCATCCTCTGCCACCTCCCTCCTTGCTTTACTCAGAAGAGAGTATTGGAAAACATCAAAGGATTCAGAAGATTTTGAACTTCTCATCTCCCTACCAGTGTTCTAGAATCATCTTTGGAACAGCTGACAATGAAATCCATTGAAAGCCAAGGACAGACCAGAAAAAGATTCTCGGCTTTATAAATATACCAACAAAACAACAACAACAATAACAAAAACAACAGCCTGAATTAGTTTAAGAGTTGCTTCTTGGGCATTTCAAAAAGGAAGAAAGCAATTTTCAGGAACCAGAAGTTGCAAGTTACTACTTTATCACATGTGATCTCTTAGCTTGAGCTCACTTCCCCCTACTGTCTATATGAACTTGCATGAGAATATGCCACAGACTTTTGGGAAAGATATTTTATACCAACTGTCCATGCTCTACCAGCATATATATGCCATCTTCCCCATTAGAATGGGAGTGCCTTTAGAGGAGAGACTGTCTTTTCTATTTAAATTCTCAGTGCTTTGTATATAGTAAGACCTTAATAATAGCCTCATTCATTCATTCATTCACTGGAGTAAACACCACTTTTTAAAAGCTATACAAGCCTAGCTGACTAAATTGACTTGATCAATGAAATTTTTAAAAGGAAAGAACATTAGTTAGTGATCTCATAGGGAAGGCCATGCAATGGGAACTCAAACCTATATAGTAGAAAAGATACCCTCCTACTGCTCAGGAGTATCTTTAGATAGAACATCAATGTCACAGAGTCAGGGGCATGCTGGAGCCAATCAAACTGAATTGTGAGAATCAATTATTAAATTTTCAGTGTGAATATTTATATCTCAGAAATTGGAAAAAAGATACAGATCATGGCTTGATTTAGTGTTTTGTTGAATGACTAGATTTTAGAAAGTGATGGAGAAAACATTAAGAATGCTGATCCAACTCAAAAGGGTCTCATATCTACATTTTTTCTCATTTTCTTTTGAAAAATTTTGTTAAATGTTGACGAACATACCCCTGGATATAGTAATAGAACACTGGGGACCAGACTCTTCAGGGAGTGTGAAATTTGGGGAAAAGAATATGCCATGGGGTAGCTAGGTGGCACAGTGTGTAGAGCCCCAGCCCAAGAGTCAGAAGGACCTGAGTTCGGATCCGGCCTCAGACACTTAACACACACAAACAAAAACCTAGCCGTGTAACCTTAGGTAAGTTACTTAACCCCAATTGCCCTCCAAAACAAACAAAAAAAAGGAATATGCCATGATTTTTTTAGTGTGTTTTTTAATTTGTTGTTGTATTATTTATTGTTCATAGAGGAAGATACTGGGGCATAGATAAAATGTGGGCTCTTTAATCAGAGAGCCTGATTTTAAATCCCCTCTCTAATACTGTATGTTCTTTATGAGTAAATCATTTAATCCTCATGGGTCTCGATTTCCCCCCTTTGTAAACTGAGAAGTCTGTATTAGAAGAAAGGAGGGAATATGTATTTATAAAGGGCCTAAGTGCCAGGTATTGTGCTAAGTATTTTAGTTGAACTCTTAATTACAGCTCTTTAACTTATTATCTATTCAGTAAAAAGGCAAGCACTAGTTGATGAAGGGTAATATATTAAAATTTTTTATTCTTATTTCTCCCTATTTTAGGATTATTAGCTTTTAAATGAGACAATCTTTTTAAATATTTTGAATATGCATCAACATTCAAGAACTTAATGAGCAGGAAAAGAAGGAAATACATAAAATTGAACTGAATTCAGCAAATACTTGCTAAGTACTTGCTTATGTCAGGTCCTTAGGCAATAATGATAAAAACCAATATTGCCCATGCTTCTCTGGGCCTTGAAATTCAATTCAATTTAATTAATTTCAGTCCAATTCAATTCACTAAGCATTTAATAAGGGCTTCTACATGCATTAAAATCTAATGTAGCAAGGGATTAGGGTTGAGGTTAAATGAAAAACTAAGGAATTTGTATTTTATATTAGTGGAATTTGGGATTCCTTCAAGTTTTTTTGAATACCATCGTGTACAGGTCTGAACATTATAAATATTATTTTGTCATCTGTATGAAGCACAGCAGGAAAACACCAGTTTGATAAAGGTGACAAGAGAGGAAAATGGCAATTGTTGGAGCGACAGTGGGTAAGTAGGTATGGCCACTATCAAAATCATTTTGGAACTACATCTTTGAATGACTAAATTGTGCAATTTTTGACCCAGTGATATCATTTTTCACATATATCATAAAGATATGATATATGTGAAATTCAGGAATTTATTTTGGGAGGGGAGAAAGGGCACTGTTAGCTGGGAGATGAACAATGACTTCCCATACAAGGTACCTCCATCTCATATTGAGCCTGATTAGTGAAAATATGGCTTGGGGGGAGGGGTGGTTCTGGGTACTGATATACTGAGAACAGAGTTCTTTTACTATGTTTAATTAAGTTATTGGGTATGCCCCCTGTTTTAATTGAGATGCTAAAAGAAGGGTTTCAGAATATAGGTTTATAACAGCCCTGGAAGAACCTGACCCAGTGATATCATTTTTCACATATATCATCAAAGAGCAAAAGGGTTCATATTTATAGTTACTTCAGTAATTTCTTGGTTGTAGCAAAGAATTAGAAACAAAATAGATGCCCATCAATTGGAGAATGACTCAACAAACAATCTGGGTTAAAGGATGAGAATAGAATGATAGCATTTTAAGTAGACAGGAAATAGAACTTGGAAGAAATACAATGCAAATAGAATTGACTGAGAATGGCAACTCATTTCAATCTGGGACCTAGAGCGGGGAAGAATCAGGAATGAGTGTAATGGAATTTCCTCCTGATTCTTTTAATTACAGTACAAGAGAGAAATAGCCAACCTTGAAGGGAGTGACTAGGGATGAGATTCTTTACTAGAAAGCCAAGATTCAATTACTATCAGGAGGAAGGAGAAATATAGGCAGGAAAGACTGAAGATTAAAAGAATTTAAGTGCAAACAGGTTCTAGAGTACATAATTTTTTTTTTCCATTATGGATGGTTCTAAATGACAAGGGTAAGTAAAGCAGCAGTGGGAGGATTAGTTTTGTTAGCAGAAGCATTAACAAATAAGAAGTTTTCATGTTGAATTAACCCCAATATTAATTTTTAAAAAACTTGACCTATAATTTCACTGGTATAAATCAATTTCAGTGAGGAGACTCCCCTTACCAATGAAGGCTGGTACCTCCCCAGTTCATAAAAAACTGACTTGCTGGGGGCGGAGCCAAGATGGCTGAGTAGAAACAGCTCATCCAAGCCACTCTGCCCCCAGATTCCCCCCAAACTATGTAAAAGGGGACTCTGAACAACTTCTGGAGCCCCAGCACCACAGAACGACACAGAGAAGCTAACCTCCCACTGAGGACAGCCCAGCAGCCCTGCAGGAAGGACCAGAGCAGCGCTCTGGGACCTGGCAGCACGCAGAGCGCAGGAGCCAAGCCGAGCCCAGGTCCGCATGAGCCGAGGTTTTAGCCCCAGGGCGGCAGGGCCAGCAGCCTGCTGGAGGAACCCCAGAACACCAGGAGCTGTGGCGACTCCAGAATTATCAACATAGACATGACTAGGACAAAGTAAGAGGTTAGTGTCCTATGGACTTTGGGACTGGTATTTAGGAAATGCGCCGATTCCCTCCCCTGGGGGCTAGAAGCCTCTGAGGAGACATGCCATTTTGTAGTTTTCAGAGGCAGCTCCAGCTCCCGGCCTACAAATCGTAGGGAGATCCAGTCTTGGGGGGTAATCACTCTTGCTCTAACCTCCCTGGATCTGGATTGTGATCTAGGGTGGAAGTCATGGGTGGGTTTACAGCTTCCAGAAACAGAATTTGCCCCCTACACGTTCAGGACGAAAATTCCTCTATCTGGCCTTAAAGCCATAGTGTAGCAACAATCCCAAAAGTCAAGTAATTAAGTGGCAACATGCCAAGGCAAAGGAAACAGAAAAATGCAACCCTAGACTCCTATTTTGGGGGCATAGAGTGGGAAAATGACTGTGAGGTCAGAAGTTCTGCTCCAAAAGCCCCAGGGGAAAACATGAGCAGGTTGCAGGCCATAGAGGACCTTAAGAAGGACTTTAAAAATCAAATAAGAGAAGTGGAAGAAAAATTGGAAAGAGAAATGAGAAGGATGCAGGAAAAGTATGAAATGAGGGTCAACAGCCTGATGAGGAAAACAACACCTTAAAAAATAGACTTACTCAAATGGCAAAGGAGGCCCAAAAGGGCAATGAGGAGAAGAATGCCTTAAAAAGTCGAATTTGCCAGATGGAAAAAGAATCTCAAAAGTTCACTGAGGAGATTCATTCCTTCAGAGTTAGACTGGAGCAAATGGAAGCTAATGACTTTAGGAGAAATCAAGATGCTGTTAAGCAGATCCAAACAAATGAAAGAGTAGAAGGCAATGTGAAATATATCATGGGAAAAACCACTGACCTGGAAAATAGATCCAGGAGAGAAAATTTTAAAATTATTGGACTACCTGAAAGCCATGATCAAAGAAAGAACCTAGAAATCACCCTTCAAGAAATTCTCAAGGAAAACTGCCCTGATGTTTTAGATCCAGAGGGCAAAATAGAGGTTGAAAGAATCCACCGATCACCTCCTGAAAAAGATCCCAAAAAGAAAACTCCCAGGAATATTATAGCCAGGTTCCAGAATCCCCAGATGAGGGAGAAAATACTACAAGCAGCCAGGAAGAAACAATTTCAATATTGTGGAAACACAATCAGAATAGCCCAGGACCTGGCAGCTTCTACACTGAGGGATCGAAGGGCATGGAATATGATATTCCAGAGGGCAAAAGAACTGGGAATGAACCCAAGGGTCACCTACCCAGCAAAACTGAGTATTTTGTTTCAGGGGAAAATATGGTCATTCAGTGGAATAGAGGACTTTCAAGCATTCTTGAGGAAGAAACCAGAGTTGAATAGAAAATTTGACATCCAGACGCAAGAAGTAAGAGATGCCTGAGAAGGTAATCAGGGAAAAGAAATCAAAAGGAACTTATCAAAGTTGAACTATTTACATTCCTATATGGAAAAGCAATAACTGTGACTGATGATATCTTTCTCACTATGAAAATAATGGAAGAAGGGTGTGGTCATATGAATACATATGTGAATGTGTGTGTATATGGTTACAGTTATATATGGATAGAGGGCATAGGTTGAATTTGTTGGGAAGGGAGAATACTCAAGGGATGAAATTATGAGGTGAGAGAGGAGAGTGGCAGGAGGAGATGGGGAGAGACATGGTAGGGTAAACTATCTCATGTAGGGGAGGTGGTTGCAAAGGCGGGGGAGAATAAGGAAGGCTAAAAAGTCAAAACCACATTCACATTGATTTTGGTTCAGGGAGAGAATGACATACATACTAAATGCGATATCTCAACCTGCAGCAGGATAGGGGGAAGGGGGATGAGAGGAGGGATGATGGATGGGAGGGCATTCTTGGGGTGAGGGGAGGTTGGAAGTACCCACTATAGAAGAGGGACAGGATCATGTAGGGAATTGACCAGGTGGGGGGTGGGATGATTGGGAGGGAATTATAAGCAGCCTTGTACAATATATCTACTATGATAATGTTTTGCATAGCTGGACATGTACAACATATACTGAATTACTTATCTCCCGAGAAGGAATGGGTGACAAGGGAGGAAGGAAATGGATCTGAAATTCGAGGTCATAACATTAAATGTTTCAAATATATAAATACTATTATTAACACTCTTTTGCCTATAATTGGGAGATAAGATGTGCAGGCATTGGGACACAAAGATTCATCTTCCTCTAATGGAAAAGTCGATGGGGGTATGGGAGAAGGTATGGGAGAGAGCAGATTGGAGGAAGCGATATCTTGTGGGACTGCTATTCTGGGAGGTTGGGTAGGGGAATAATGGGGGGAAAATGATGGTAACTCAAAATCTGGCAGAAATGAATGATGTAAAACAGAAGTTAATAAAGCATTTGTTTAAAAAAAAAACAAAAAAAAGAAAAAAAAAGAAAGCAAACTCTTGGGGGTGGCTAGGTGGCGCAGTGAGAATAGCGTCAGCCTTGGAGTCAGAAGGACCTGAGTTCAGATCTGACCTCAGACACTTAACACACACACAAACAGAAACCTAGCTGTGTGACCTTGGGCAAGTTACTTAACTCCAATTGCCCTCCAAAAAAAAAAAAAAAAAGCAAAAAAAAAAAGAAAGCAAACTCTTCTTTTGACGTTTAGGCTTTTCTTAAGTAAAATTATTTTTTTTAATGATGAAAAATCTATTTTGTCTCTCATCTCTCTTCTACCCCCTTGTGATAAAAATGCAAACAAAACAAATCCCTTTATTTGTCATGTCTAAGAAAAATGCTTAATTCTGCCACCCTAGATATATCTTCTTTCTTGAAGAAGGTTAGTGGCAGTTTTCAGCTTCCGTTCTCTGGTATCCTGGTAGGTCATTGTGTTGATCAGAGTTAAGTCTTTCAAAGTAGTTTTTTTTTTCCATTTTCTTTACAGTGTTATTGTTATAGTAGAAATTGTTTGTCTCTACCTACCCATTTTACTCTTTATTTATACAAATTATTACCAGATTTTTCTGAATTTACTCTCTCCAGTCATCACCATTTCTATGGCAAAACAATATTCTATTACATCCTTGAACCAATAGAGGGCATTTTTTCATTATTATCAAGTCCATCAGTTAGTCAAGTCTCACCCTCTGTGTCATTGCTGCTCCTTTATCAGAGTGATCAGTATCAGGCTTACAGTTTTCTTCTTCACTCTGACCCTCAACTTTAAAATTAGGGACTTTAATACATTCTAATATCTATTGAAAGAGAGTGGCCTTCCAGTTCCTCAATTTCTACTATTTTCATTATCTCCATCTTCACTGTATTTAAAATATACATTAAGCTTCCTCCTCCTCCTCCTCCTCATATTCTTCCTCCTTCTTCTCCTCCTCTTCCTTGCCACTGTCTTCCTCCTCCTGCTCCTGCTTCTGCTCTTGCTGCTGCTTCTCCCTCCATTCCCTTGGGGAGGACCATCCTGGTGCCTCTTTTGTGGGGCATCAGCTGAGGAGACCCCTGGGCTTGCCATGGATGACAGGAGGGCAAAGGAAGGAGTCAAGACTGAAAACAAGACCATATTAATTTGAAGGTGGCAGAGCAAGATGGTTCGGTGGTGCAATTTAAGATTAAGAGGCACACACCTCTTAGTAAACTGATGAAAGCCTATTGTGAATGACTGGGTTTGTCAATGAGGCAACTCAGATTTTGATTTGATGGGCAACCAAACAATAAAACAGACACACCTGCACAGTTGGAGATGGAGAATGAAGATACAATTGGTGTATTCCAGCAGCAGAGAGGAGGCTTACTAAAAAGAGAATCTACAACTCTGTTCCAGAACTGTGCTCCCAAGGAAAACAATAATTCACAATTAGAAACTTAAGATTTGGGTCATCCACATCCTAACTACTGCGGTATAGTTTTCTCTCTTCTTTAATTCCTTTCCCCATTCCTTTGTTGTACATAAAGTAACTGGTATGTGCACAGGCATAATGGGTATTTTTTTTTTAACTAAATGGCTGATGGTATGTTTTGATCGACATCAAATTGAGATGAGGAGGGAAAAAAACAAACAAACATATTGGTTCTGTGAAAATATCCCTTTTCGTCATTAGTGGTATGCTCATTCAACTTTTATCTTTATATTCCAGTAAGTTATTTTGCTCTTACTGTTTAAAAACAACAATAACAACAGCCCATAAAATACACATTAGGAAGAATAGAACCTTTGTGGACTAGCATCCTCATAATTCTCCCATTACCATGATGCAGAACTCAGAAATTCCTCTTTGGTCACAATCTCATTTGCCTCAGTCTTCTTTTCCCCTCCTAAGCTTACTCTACTTCCTCCAATTCTCCTGTTCTCCAAATGGTCGCAATAAATTTGAATTAAACATTTAAATATCACCTTAACATCCTCACAGAACTGAAGGGCCAGATAAACAACTGGTTGCTGGATATCACAACCTAAATGTTCTATGACATTCAAAAGAAGAGGTCCCTAAGAGCTTTCCTTTTTACCATTGTTTTACATGTGTATAAATTTGTTTCAATCTGGTTAATTGCTGTTAGAGTCAAGGAGATGGCTCCAGTTGGTTCAGGAAAGTCTAATGTTCACCAACTTCTACCCCCACAGTGTAGGAAATCCAACCTGGCTGAGGCAGTGAGGAAGAGAGAGAGAGAGAGAGAGAGAGAGACAGAGAGAGAGAGAGAGAGAGACAGAGAGACAGAGAGACAGAGAGACAGAGAGAGACAGAGACAGAGAGAGAGAGACAGAGAGAGACAGAGAGAGACAGAGAGAGAGAGACAGAGAGAGACAGAGAGAGACAGAGAGAGAGAGACAGAGAGAGAGACAGAGAGAGAGACAGAGAGAGACAGAGAGAGAGACAGAGAGAGAGACAGAGAGAGACAGAGAGACAGAGAGAGAGACAGAGAGACAGAGAGAGAGACAGAGAGAGAGACAGAGAGAGAGAGACAGACAGACAGAGAGACACAGAGACACAGAGAAAGAGAGCAAGCTTGTCAAGCAAGCAGAACCTCCACCACCCTACCTTGACCATCATAAAGATGGAGATGGTCTAAGACCTTGAACTCATAAGCTTTGGGAATAACAGTGTTCCAAAGAGTGGCTTTACTTCTAGGCTGGGTCCTGCAGACATCATTGAGGAGAGCTACAACCATCAAGAAGGAGTCTACATTCCACATCACCACCACTACTAACATCATCACCAACTGCTGACCAATTTTTACCAATGGAGATATGAGCCCAAGAGCCCCAAAATAAGAGCACTTTCGCAGACCATCAATCCTGCTTCCATCCTAGCCTTCAAAAACACCATCAGGAAAGGAAACCCCCAGATATAGAGCCTAGAAAGAGCTTCTGTTAGTGCTATAGCCACAGCTAAAATAGAACCAGTAAAGAAAATCGTAACTACTAAAGTCTTTCTCACAATCTAATAGTTCATTAAAGACATATAGTTTTCACTGGAAAAGACACTAAAGAATATGCATTACCAACTGCCTTCCTGCTGCACCCTAAGAACCATGAGACCTTTCTATTGACTTGTGGCTAAAACCTTCTCAGTGTTTTGTCTCTCACAATTAGAATGTGAGGCATTCCTTGACAGCAAGTATTATCTTACATTTCTCTGTGTGCCTAGCTAGCAATGAGTATAGTGTGATACATGTAGTAAGCACTTAATATATGTTCATTCATTTGTTCACTGTAGCCCTGAAGCCTAAAAATCTCCTTTTTAAAAACTTCAATTCCCTAACCACAAAGGAAGTGGTTGGCAAGATTGTTCAGTGCTTTAGTCTGTCAGGCTATGAGTTATAGTGCTGAAAGCATTCTTCAGTTGCAAGAAGAATGATTATGATGATCTTATCTAAGCTTCAATTTGTCCCCTATAAAAATAACTGTTCACTTTGGCATGAATGTCACTTCTTAATCAAGATAGACTAAATGATATGAGGAAAATGTCACCTAAGCACTGAAATGTAAGAATCTACCCACCTTAATGAGTATCTATTCAGAATGCTTTCTTTCTTTCCCCCTCACTCATTCTGTAACTTTAACCATATTCACAAGATATAAACTAGTAGAGTAAAAATTGTTGTAACATTGAATGTAGTCAAATAGATTACAGTAAAAAGACACCATTTTTTCCAACATGCCTAACATTCTATTCCTTTAAAATAGTTATCTTGCTTCTTCTAAACTAAAAGACACATGTAAAAAGTCACACTACCCTTTTCAAATGTTACTTTTTCCTTCATATTATCACATGATGGCTGCCACATTGATTTTTCTCAACAGTCTTGACATTATGAATGGTTATTCCAAGCTCATGAAAGACATTTACTAGATAACCAGGACCTTATCAGGAAAGAAGCTGAGAATTTAACAGTTGCCCCATTGCAGACGGAATGTTAATTTCCACATATTCCTAGTTTGGAAAGAAATCCTAGTTTCACTTCTATATGATCCTCACTCCTGGAATGTGAGATCGAGTCATAAATAATGTGCATGTGTAGCTTTCTTCAGAAACCTTGGATAGTGAATTTAACTCTGTTTACATTCAAGAACATATGAGTTGTGACGATGGAGTAGGTGATTTCTAGTTACCAAGGATGATCACTTACAAGAAGTGTCATAAAATGTATTGTTAAGAAAAGAGGTGAAAAGAAAAAGATATTGGTTTGTCACATAATAGAGGCAAAAGATAATATATAGGGTACCTATTCTTGAAATGTCTAGAGGAAAATCTTTAGGTCAATGAGGAGCTCTTCTATGGAGGATTTACATGAGAACTTGGAAAAGAACTAGCTATGTTCACAAGACATAAATGGTTTGCAAAGTGCACAGGTAAAGAGAACACCCATATTCATGAGAAAATTATTTATCAACATATTTAGAAAGTGTTCTATTCACTCTAACTAGAATTTATAGTATATTGAATGCCTACTCTGTGCTAGGTGCTGGGAATATTGTGGCCAAAAATAATAACCTCTGCTCTCAAGGGCAATCTATTTTAGGAAAACAACTCATTTCTATATAAGTAAATTAAATATAGTAAGTAAATTGAATAAGTAAGTTAAAAAGTATATACAAGGTAATGGGGGTATGGTTAATCAGGGAAATCAGGAAAGACCTTTTGGAGGAGGTGTAATTGAGCTTAGCTTTGCAAGCAGCTAGTTTCTCAGAGGCAAAAAAGTAAGGAGAGTAAATAAATGTTTTATACAGGAAGCAGTGAGCAGACTGATTTGACTAGAATAAATAAAGTAGGGATGATAGAGAGAAAGTACTATGAAATCCACCTGGAAAACTCGACTGGAATCATATTGTACGGACTCCAAAATTAGACTTTAAAAATGTGTATTTTGTCCTAGAAGCCATAGGGAATCTTTGAAGCATCATGAGGTGAGGTGGGACAGAGTCAAAATTGTGCTTTAAGAATATTTCATTTGGGAGCTGTCTAGAGATAAGTGTTGCTGCGTGTTAAGAGAATGTGTATACAATAGCCATTAAGTAATTTAAAAAATATCACATAAAAAAACAAGAGCAAAAATTATGGTGGGTAGGAGTTGACTGGGATATATAACCAATGAGGAATTTTGAAGAACAGTAACTCTCATCAGCTAGGTGATGTACAGCATAGAGTGATGGACTTAGAATTAAGAAGACCAGAGTCCAAATCTGTCCTCATAAGATTAATAGCTGTTTGATCCTGGGCAAATCACTCTTCCTATCCCTGACTCAATTTCATCATCTGTAAAATGAGTATAATGATAGTATGTACTTCAGAGAGTTGTTATAAGAATAACATTTTCTTTCAAACTACCTTTGGTGAAGGAAATATGTAAGAAGAAGAAGAGAGGGGAAGGTCAAGCAATGAGGATCAGAAAGGACAGGAGGAAGGCCATAGTATTCGTTAGCGTTCTTGAGATTTCAGGTCATTTTGAGAAATGCTTCCAACAAATAGGGTGGACCATGCAAGTTAAATTCATGGGAGTCTTTGTACAAGAAATGATGGGAAGGACAGGATGGGATGTGTAAAGATGTACAGAACTTCCAAATGAATGAGAACATGGATCTTATTGGAAAGTCAAAAATGGGTTGTAGAAAGTATTTGAGCATAGGAGAAAAAAAAAAGGGTGGTCAATGGTAGGGAGATAAGGAAGCTATTTCCATGTATAAGCCAGGTGAGAGGTGAGAAGAGCCTGAAACACGATAGGGTCTGTGAGAATAGAGAGACCATATTCATTATATTTTCAAGAGAGAAATATACAGATACTTGACATTTTCCTGCATCCATGAGGTCTAATATTTGGGGCTAATTCAGATTTCTTCTTTTCATGTTTTCTTTTGCTTCATTTTAAACAAGCATTTGTATCCTTAAGATAAATGCACACCTGAGATCTAATAATTCAGAGTACAAATTTAGACTATATGAGGTGGTTCATGCATCACTTGGGTTGCCCTGTTATCTGGGGCCACTAAGAGGAAAACTGCTCAATGTTAAATAAATTAGGAAGCTCCAACCTCTCTCTTCTACCAAATTCCTAGTCTATGAAACATATTATTGTTTTACCTTCACCTAAAGCATGTAGCCACAAAGGGAGGAATCAAAGCTATCTGCAAATTTGCAGTGGACACATCTATTCAATCTGCCTAGCACTTAACATTTTTTGGCACTGTCAGGAAAATTCACTTCCATGGGAGTGAGACTTGCAAAGTCAATATCACAAGTAACTTCATTGGTTCCTTTTCCCCTATCTCTAGACTGTCTGATTCAACCTTTTCCAGACTACCATGATAGATGGTATAAGCAGCAACTGGGAACACCTGTAAACATGAATTGTTTCAGATTCAACAGGAAGATCCCTCATGTGAAAAGACAAAAGACCTTTCACAAAAGACTCTCAAAAAGAAAATATTCGATTATACTTCCCAGCACCTTGTGAGGTGCAAATAGCAAGTTATAAAGCTCCCTATTGATAGGATCGTGGGACAGGTCACTGGTTCATAGTAGGCAATTAATGAATACTTGTTTATTGATGGATGAAGTGATGGACTGACAATAAACCCAAACCAGAACTGTTATTATGCAAGTGGTGTTGGTAAAGAAAGATGGATTCGGAGTCAGGAGACCTCTACACAGCAAACCCCCAAACTTAAGTGACCAGTGACTAGCAAAGCTCTTTAGTTTTAACATCTGTAAAATGGAGATCATAATACTTATACATTTCCAACAGAGAGTTACTTTCAGTAAAGGGACTGGGAAATCTCAAAGTGACACAAGAATGTGAGTATTATTATCTACAAGCAAGGTCTATAAAAATGATATAACCAAAATACGTAACCAAATTTAACTCTAATAGTAGAGTTGACATCTATTAAAATTTTAAGATAACAGATTTAAATCTGGAAATGACTTTAAAAGCCATCAAGTATAACAAACTCACTTTATATATAATAAAACTAAGGCTTGGAGAGATTCCAAGAATTATCCAGGGCCACTCAACCAGTGAGTGTATCGTATAGGAAATGAACTTTGGTCTTTGGTCCTATTGAGCCAGGAGACCTGAGTTCAAATATTAACCCTGGTTCTTAACTAATTGTTTCATCATCGATGGGCAAGTTAATTATCTCTGAGGTCTCAGTTTCATGTTTTGTAAAATGAAGGTGAAAGACAACAAAGAAAGTGCATAGAAAGCTTTGAGTCAGGAAGACCTGAATTCAATTCTACTTATGATGTAGTTTGGCTAGGTGACCCTGCAAAGTTGCCTAGCCCCTAATGGCTGAGTGTCCTAGTCAATTCTTTATTGTAAGTAGAAAAAGAAATTTCCAACCTTCATTGGTAGAGGGAGTTTTCTTACTCAGAGTTCTCTATACCACTGAAATCACTGGTCTAGATATGTCTCCTCCTCCCTCCATACCCCAAACAGGAAAAACAAACCAACATTAAAATAAGAAAAGGAAATAATATGTCTGTAGTATCTGTGCCTTAGGTTGCTGTGAGGATCAAATATGATATTAATATGTAAAGGGGCTTTTCTCTATGGAGTGGAAGCACCACAACATATATAATAAAGTGTTGGACTTCAGTTCAGAAGAACTGAGCTCGAATCCTACTTTTTTTTTTTTTTTTAAGCAATTGGGGTTAAGTAACTTGCTCAAGGTTACACGGCCAGTCATTATTTATGTGTGGGTGCTCATTTTCTGAGGCCGGATTTGATCTCAGGTCATCCCAACTCCGAGGCCGGCCCTCTTACTCACTGCGCCACCTAGCCACCCCTTTAGGGCAATTGGGGTTAAGTAACTTGCCCAAGGTTACATGGCTAGGTTTTTTTGTTTGTGTGGATTAAGTGTCTGAGGCCGGCTCTGAACTCAGGTCCTTCTGACTCCAGGGCCGGCACTCTCAAATCCTACTTTTAACAGTTACTAGGAAGACCTCTGCTTTGTAGAAGCTATTATCACTCTACTTGGGAGATAGAGTTCTTATGGGGCAGGTTGGGGCAATGTTCTTTGACTAGATAGCTGCATATCTGCTTTCAGAGCCAATGCTCTTTCCACTATAGCAATTCCAAGTAGCGGTCACTAACCCCTGATGTTTTGATCCACTGATAGATTGTTATAGGGGAGGATGACGATTACACATCTAGAGAAAAAGCAAAATAAGGACTTTGCCATTTTCACTTTAGATATAATACATACGTTTGTCATGGTCATTCCATTTTACTCATAGAATAAGACTGCTGAAGAGATGTTTACATTCAAAAATAGGAGGGACTGACTCCAGCAATGTAGATTTAAAAAGCAGCTTCCTACCTTAGAGTTAACACCACTGTCTAGGAGAAGAAATGTCAGGAAGAAAAACAGTAAGCTAATAACATGCTCCACTTAGCAGCTGTGCCCTCAGGTTATCTCTGACCCCAAAGGTTCAATTGACTCAATCAGAAGTACCTAAGTGACCAACAGGGGCTCCTGAATCCCACAATATTGACTGGTATACTTTCTTTGGGGGAAAAAGCACTTGTTTGAGGGCTAGTTCAAGCACAAAAGCAGTTCAGGACAAAATAGCTGTAATCAGTTTCTTTCCTTCAGACTCCTGTTTTCTATTGAATATGTTGACTCTTTGAATTCCCCAAATATCAGAGACTGTTCTAAGAATCGAAATTTCACCTGTTCTGATCACAATACTGATAGCTAATCATAACCAGATGACATTTAGACCATGAAAACTTTGACATTCTATTGATCAACCAATCAATTAACAAATATATATTAAGGGCTTATTATGTACTAGACAATGTGTGTAAAATAGCTGCTGTTGTACAAGATACACAAACACTAGGGAAAGTGAAAGTGTCTGGGGGACATGCAAAAGGAGTTTTGAAGACGGTATTGTTTAAACCAAGTATTGCAGGAATCCAGGGTTTCTAAGAAGCAGAGTGGAGGAGGGAGAACACTCTAGGTATGTTTACACCAATATAAAGGCATTTTACAGGAGATTGAGCACTGTGTGGGAGCAGCAGCTATACATAAGCCTATATGGCTGTACTCTAGATAGGATAAGGAGTAAGAAAATAGGGAGACTAGATGACTGGAAGGATGATTGTACCATTGACAAAAAATAGGTAATTTGGAGAGCAAAGGGGATGTCAGAGTATGAAGATAAATTATGTTTTAGACAGATAGATCTTTAAATGCCTATGAAACATCACAATCCAAATATCCAAAAGCACTGGTTGCAGTAGTTTGTTAATATGTTTCCTAAAATGTGGCTTCTGGAACTGATTCCAGATTTCCAGATGCATTCTGACCAGGGCAAATTACTGTACAAGTATTCCATACCTGGCTCTAAACAGTTTTTTAACAGCAAAAAGACAATCTGTGATGTAAGACTAGAGCTCAGGAGGAGGACTAGGTATTTGGATATTTGTATTATGAAATATTTGGACATATGAATTATTTAGAGAGGTGGTAATCAAACTCATAAGAATTGGAAAGTTTACCATGTGAAATAAGATGGAGCAAAAAGATAAGGTGACCCAGGATTGAGTGTGGGGGAGCATCTGTGACTAGATGGGAGGACATGAATTTAGATACACTACAGGAGATTGGGAAGAATCAGTTAGAAAGGATTAAGAAGAACCAAGAAAGAGAAATACCATGAAACCTAGAGAGGTAAGAATATTGAGGAGGATGTGACAATAGTGTCAAAAGCTGCTGAGGTCAAGAAAGATCAGGTTTAAGAAAAAGCTACTCATTTTGATAATTAAGCAACCTCTAGTAATTGTGGGGGGTGGGGTTGGTGGGGAGAACCACAACAACAACAAAACCAAAACAATTTCATTTTAATCGTAGTCAGAATCAAAACTGAAAAAGGTTTAGAAGTGAAGGGGAGGGGAGAAAGTGAAGACATCAAGTGCAGACAATTTTTTTTGAAGCAGTTTAGTTGAGAGGGGAGAGATAAAGGATGATAGCTCATAGGGAGAAGATTTGGGTGAAAGTTTGTTATTATATTATAGGGGAAGCCCAGGCATGTTTCTAGAAAGCTAGGGAGCATCTATTAGCTCTGGAAAGATTGCAGATTAGACAGTAAGAAGTAATGGGCAGGAATCTGTTGAAGAAAACATCAGGGAATATTATCAAGGATATAGGTAGAGGGACTGGTTTTGGCAAGGAGTAGGGACACCTCATAATCAGAGGTTATGTTGGGGGATGATTGGGAGACGCTTGAGAGAGAAGGGTATAAAAGCTAGAGTGATTGGATGAATTTTGTATATAAATATATATATTTGGTCAGGGGAGAAGCTAGGTGGTACAGCAGATAGAGCACTCAGCTTAGAATCAGGACTCTTCATCTTCATGAATTCAAATGTAGCCTCAGACACTTACTAGATATATGACCCTGAGTAAATCACTTAACCCTGTTTGTCTCAGTTCCACATCTGAAAAATATGAACTGGAAAAGGAAATGACAAACCACTCTAGTATCTCCACCAAGAAAACTCCAAAATATGATCATGAAGTGTTGGACACAACTGAAACAACAGAAAAAACAATAACATGTTTATGTGGGCATCTAGAGATAAATTGTGCAGTAGATATACTGCTGGGTTTAGAGTAAGGAAGACTTTTCTTGAATTAAAATCTGACCTCAGATACTTACTAATTGTGTGATCCTGGGACAGCCATTTAACTCTGCCTCAGTTTCTCATCTGTAAAATGAAATGGAGAAGGAAATGGCAAAACTCTAATATCTCTGCTAAGAAACCCCAAAGGGGATCACAAAGAGTTGGCCATAAATGAAGAATGACTGAGCACACACAATAATTTATTTCGGTAAGCAACAACAATAACTCTGTGTGTATCTTTCCATATTTATATTTCAGAATTAATGCCTAGCTACTATTGTATTTCTTAGATTTTTTTCAAATATGTAGAGTTAGAAAATGAACTTAAGCAAAAGACAAATAACTTATTGATTATTAGTAAACAAAGAAGTAGAAAACTATTAGAGAAATAAGAACAATGATTGAATCATAGAATTTTCTATCTAGAAGAGGTCCCATATTTATATTTCAGTATTAAAGCATAACATCCTCTTCATTTCTTGATTTTTTTGGAAATACCTCGAGTTGGAAAGTGAAATTGAGTAAAAGACAGCAACTTCTAGATTATTAGCAAATGAAACAGAAAACTACTATAGAAATAAGTATAAAGATTGAAACATCGAATTTTAAAGCTAGAAGATTTCTAGGCTGAGGCCTGGATCAGGATCTAGTTTGGAAAAGGAAAGGAATGAGAAGGCATTTATGGTAGCAATAATGGAATTTCGATTCTAAATAGAATTTTAGAAAACCTAGAATTCAGAGTTCTTTGGTGATGAACGAATGGGAATTGGAAGAAGTATACATGTTTATCAGCTAGGAATGATAATTTACCCATATGTATTAGAACATGAAATTTTCACAAACAAATGAAGAAAAATAGAACCATGTAATATATAATTGTTCACCACATTATAACAAAACATTATCTTCAATAAAAACTATTGTGCAAAGGATTAAAAATTAATAAGAGACTTAACAACATTCTATAACAAGTGGTAGGTCAAAGAACAAATTTTAGAAATGAGAGAGTTTTTACAAATCAAAATTATTGATGCCTATGGACAATATATGCTTTTCTTTTTTGTTGGAGAGAGGGAAATGCAGCTAAAGTCAAGTCCTTAGAGGGAAAAAACATATCTCTAATCACTTCTATCAACAAAAGTAAGGGGAAATAGTTGAAGAATTAAGCATGATTTAAAAAATTTTCAAAATTCAACAAATTTTAAAATACAATTAAAAATTAAATAAAATTTCTAAAATCCAAACAAGATGCTTAAAAATTTGACAGGCAAACCTTCCATTAACAAAATAAAAGAGAAGCTGTCAAAAAATAAAATACTTAAATTATTGACAGATTTGACCTTGTAAAAGAAAGAAGAAAAACAAATTTCCAGCATCAATAATGAAAGAGAATTATTCACAAAGAATTAAGAAGGAAAAGAATAATTAGAAACTACCCTGTCCAATAATATTCTTCTAATTTGGAAACTTAAATGAAATAGTCACAGACACAAAATGTCTAATCAAAATATAGAGGATTTAATTAATTTAGTCTCAGAAAGAGAAATTGAAGATACCATAAAATCAATCTCATAAAATGGGAGAGGGAGAGAAATAGCTGTATTTATAAGCAAATTCACTGAAACATACAAATAACAATTCCAATATTGCAAAAAAAAAAAAAAAGTTGACAAAATTAGGAAAAGAGGGATATCTACCAAATTCATCTTGAAAGAAACATGCTATAAATATTTCTCCAATACCTCCAATACCAATATGGAAAAACAAGAGATAGAAAGAAAACAATGTACCATTATCTCTGACAAATATCAACACTAGACTTAAAAATGTTAGCACAGCATCCCCAGTAGTATATCAAGTGATTATACACTATGACCATATTTTATTTATACAAATAATTTAGGGTTGGTTGAATATTTGAAAAAACGATGAATATTATCAGTTGTTTATAACAAGGATAACAAAAATATGTCTATATTGATAGATATAGGGAACGAAATGCTTCTGACAAAATGATAAAACTATTTTGGACTAAAAAGACCACTACAAATATAAAAATAAATTGACTTTTTTTTTCCTTAAAATGGTAAATAGCATCCTTCTAACATCAAAATTTACATATAATTGAAATCACCAATTCCTCTCCAACAAGATCATGGGAAAAAGAAGGACATTCATTATTATCACTCATTGGATATAGTGCTAAAATACTACATATTACAATAATAAAAAAACAACAAACTAAAGAATAGACAGGCAAAAATGAAACAAAATTTTATCTTCTTCTGGATAATATGCTGGTTTATTAACAGAGCCCTAGAGATTCAGCAGCAAAAAAGAAATAATTGCAACAATTAATAACAAGCAGAGTTGTAGAATATAAAATGAATTTACCTCAATCATTAGCATTTGGTTATATTACCAATAAAACCCAGCAGGAAGATATGGAAAGAGAAAGATCATTTAAAATAACTAAAAAAAAGTATGAAATACTTAGAAGCTAAGACAGTGGAGTATAAATGGAACCCAGCTGATCCCTCTCAATAGTCCCCTTCAAGCAACTTTAAAATAATGTCTCTTAAATCAATCTCTGGCATGTCAGTGCCAAGAAAGGATCAGAGGGAGACATTTCTTTTTTAGCCCAAGAAAATTTAGGAAGTTCACAAGAGAGGTTTGTAACACTAGAGTGTGCAGAGGCCCAGAGTACAAAAGGGACATTTGCATTGGGCTTTGGAGATAGCCATGACAGCAGCAGTTTCAGAAGCTTTCAGTCTAGAGATGGGTAAGAGGATTGGACAACTTGTCAGCAAGAAATGACAGGGGTTCCTTTGCTAGCTCTGGGTACAGCTGATTCTGAATGGAAACTTTACTGATCATAAGCAGTTTAGGTTCACTGTTCCAAGGCAGAGAAGACTACTTGTGACCAGTCACTAGGTGGGTAGGTGTCCTGGTCACAGTTCCATAGCCAAGAAGAGAACTAATGACTGTGGATATGGGAGAACAGAGGACCTTCTTGAGTAAACACCAAATCACCGACCAAGATGGCAGTAGCAAGTGCTCTCCCTGGATCAGACCACCTTGGAAGAACCAAAAACTTGCAGACCCCCAGAACTAGCTCTGAAAACAAAAGCACAAAAAAGTATGAAGATTAGAATATTGCCTTTCCACCCACCACTATTCAAGCAGAGCCCAACTTAAGTACAAAATAAAGAAATAGGCTAGGAGAATGAGCAAAAAAACAATGAAAATGTATGATCACAGGAAGATACTTTCATAAAAGGGAACATTAAGACACAAACTCAGAAGAACACAATAATGTAACAATAATTAGAAGCAAAGTCTCAAAGAAAAATGTTAATTGGACCCAAAACCAATAGGAACTACTAGAAGAGTTAAAGAAAGAGCTGACAGGGTAGATGAAAAACCAGTTAAAAGAAATGTGGGTGATAAAAGGAAATTTTGAAAGTAAAATTAGCATCTTGGAAAAAGAGTATCCCCAGAAATACTAATGAAAATATCACCTTAAAGAAGAAAACTGCACCAATGGTATAAGAGACACAAAAAAGTCACTAAAGAAAAGAAGTCCTTTAAAATCAGAAAATTCCAAAAGGAAAAGAAAATACAGAAATTCAATGTAGCAAAAAAAAAAAAAAGAAATTTTTAAAGACTACAATTGGCTAAATAGATACAAAGTCTCAAAAATATAACCTGGACACAAGCTCAGCAAGAATTCCTGGATAAATTCACCAAGGATTTGAAAAATCAAATAGCAGGAGAGGAAAAATGGGAACATAAATGAGAGTGATGCAAGAAAATTATGAAAAGAGAGTCAATAGCTTGGTAAAATAGGCACAAAAATACTGAAGAAAATAATTGGACCACCCTCACTTCCAAAAAAAATGGGCAAATGTTAAAAGAAGTACAACAATCCACTAAAGAGAAGAATTCCTTTAAAAGTAGAATTGACCGAATGGTAGAAGAAATGATGAAAAGAATCCTAAAAAATAATAATTGCTCAAATGGAAAAAAGGTATAAAATCTCACTGAAGAAAATAATTCTTGAAAAAAAATGAGAATTGGGCAAACTAATGAAGCTAATGGCTCCATGAGACTTTGAGTAACAATTAAAAAAATTATAACAATGAAAAGAAATATAGGAAAAAGTGAAATATTTCATTGGGAAAACAACTAACCTGGAAAATAGATTAAGGAGAGATAATTTAAGAATTATTGGACTACTTAAAAGCTATGATAGAAGAGTCAAGAGATCATATGGGTGATGAGGAAGAGAGCATATTAGAGGAGCCAGTGTGAAGAAAGACAGGTATTTTAAAAAGAGAGAGAGAAGAGGATAAATAGTGGAAAATTGCATGGGGGAAGTACACAGTTAGTGGTGAAAACTGTGAATGTGAATGGGATAAGGTAACCCAAAGAATGGAAGCAGATAGAATGGATTAGAAACCAGAATACAACATGTTTTGTATAAGAGATGCTTGGGACAGAAGGACAAATGCAGAGTTGAAATGAAGGGCTAGAGCTGTTGAAGAGAAGAAGGCAGGGGTGGCAATCATTATCTCTTCCAAGAAAAAGTAAAAATAAAAAACCTAACTTAAAGAGATAGGGAAACTACATTTTGCTAAAAGGTATCATAGACTATGGAATAATAATTTTAAATACTTCAAATTTATCTGATTAAGTCCTCTTTAAAAAAATTATATAGGAAAAAGATTAAGACTTATAAAAAATAATCACCATTCCCCAACTGATAATCAAAGGAAATGACCAGGCAGTTTTCAAAAGAACAAATCAAAACTATGTAATGGCATATAAAAGTACTCTAATCACAATTAATTGGAGAAATGGACACTAAATCAATTCAGAGGTACCACATCATACCTATCTCAAATGACAAATTCTAGAAAAGATGTGGGAAAAATATGTTCATTCATGAAATGGTGGAATACTGAAGTGTTTCAACTATTCTAGAGTTCCAACGATTCTGGAACTATACCCAAAGGTCTATAAAACTGTGCATACCCTTGTAATGCCAAGAACAATCAGCTTCCCAGGGGACTGCTGCTGTGAACAACTTTCAAAGTTTTGATTATAAGCATAGTGAACTTCCCATTTATTCAGTAACAAATTAAGGCAAAACATTCACAGAAAACCAAAATACAGCATTCACAATGACACAATTCAACAATTTAACACTAAAATGGTCTTTTCTGGTTAGTTTTTATCAAAGTGGTGACAGTTTTAAACAAAGTACTTTCATTTAGTAACTCAATCATTTAGTAAGTCCTTAATTAAATCACAAAGTACAAAGGTTAAAGTTCTCTTTTGAACAAAGTGCATTCATTTAGTCAAACACAAAGTCCACCCCTCAGTCAGACCCATCTTAAACTCTTCAATCAAAAAGTCTTCCTTCTTAAACAAAGTACATTCATTTAGTCAGTCACAAAGCACAAAGGCCATTCACCCCTAAGTCACAACTAGGTTATAATATCATCAGTTGGCATTGAATACCCAAGGAGAGGTCTTTTCATCTTGACCCAAGGCAGATTCTTAGCTTCCATGGTTCCCTTCCCACAGATTCTGTTCCTGGGAAGACAAAGCTTAACAAAGCCACAATAACATTCATGTACATTGCTGGCATCCTCAGCAATTCACTTTCTACCTGTGAAATCAACCTAGATCCAACAACAAGGTTGGAGGCCTCTATCAACCAATGAATCTGACAAAGTAACATCAACACAGACAGACAAAATAACAGACCACAGTCATGCCACCTCAGTTCTCAGAAGCCACAGGTGGCCCCCAGAAGTCTTGGGCAGCTCCAGCTAGCCCTCAGAAGTCCTGGGTAGCTCTGGCTGGCAGTTCTCTTTCTCTCAGCAACTCTGGCTCCCAGTAGTTCTCTCTCTCTCTCTCTCTCTCTCTCTCTCTCTCTCTCTCTCTCTCTCTCTCTCTCTCTCTCTCCATTTTCATTCCTAGCAGTTCTTTCTCTCTTTCTGGCTCCACAATGCTGCTCCCAAAAGTTCTTCTGGCCTCTCTCAGCTTGGGCTTTTCCCTATACATGGCACCAGCTCCTCCCTATTTAGCTCCTTCTTGTAACATCAACAAATCCATCCCACTGTGGGAATCACAAGCTCTGGGTTAGCTTGCCAATGCAAGAGGATCTTCAAAGTCCATTACCATTACACCCCTTTGAGCCATCAATACCACCATTTGGTCTCTACCCCCAAAGAAAACAAAAAAGAAAAAAGAAAAAGGATCTATATGTACAAAAATATTTATAGCTGCTCTTAGTGGTGGCAAATAATTTGAAACTGAGTGGATGCTCCTCCATTGGGGAATGCCTAAGCAACTTATTGTATGTGATTGTGGTGGAGTATACTTGTGCTATAAGAAATGAGAAGGGGAGTCATTTCAGAAAACAACAACAAACAAACAAAGAAACAAGCAGACAAACATAAAAAGACCTATCGGAAAGGATGCAAAGAGAAGTGAGAAGTAGTGGGAGATCATTGTGTACAGTAATAATAATGTAATGATGATCAACTGTGAAAGACATGGATACTGTCACCAATAAAAGTAATCCAAGACTTCTGAAGGATTTCTGATGAAACAATGCTATCTATCTCAAGCAAAAGAGCTGATGTAATCAGAGCATGAATTGAAGTATAATTTGATAATTTTATTTTGTTGTTTTATGCTTAACTTGTAAATGTTTTACATGATTTTACATGTGTAACTAATATATTTTTCCTAATATTTTTTTAATTTAAACAAATGCTTAATTAACTTCTGTTTTACATCATTCATTTCTGCCAGATTTTACAATCATTTCCCCCCCACCCCGTTTTTCCCCTACCCACCCTCCCAGAACAGCAGTCCCACAAGTCATCATTTCCTCCAATCTGCTCTCTCCCCTATCCTCTCCCACATCCCTTTTGACCTCTCCATTAGAGGAAGGTGAATCTTTGTGCCCCAATGCCTGCACAACTTATCTCCCAATTATAAGCAAAAGAGTATTAATAATAGTATTTATATATATTTGAAGCATTTAATCTTAAGACCTTGAATTTCAGATCCATTTCCTTCCTCCCTTGTCACCCATTCCCTCTGGGGAGATAAGTAATTCAGTATATGTTGTACATGTCTAGCTATGCAAAACATTATCATAGTAGATATATTGTACAAGGCTACTTATAATTCCTTCCCCCTCATCCCACCCCCCACCTGCTCCATTCCCCACTTGATCCTGTCCCTCTTCCATAGTGGGTAACTCCAACCTCCCCTCCCCCCAAGGATGCCCTCCCATCCATCATCCCTCTTTTCCTCCCCCTTCCCCCCATTCTGCTGTAGGTTGAGATGTCCTACCTAGTATGTATGTTATTCTCTCCCTGAACCAAATTCAATGAGAATGTGGTTTTGCCTTTTTGCCTTCCTATTTTTCCCCTCCCCTGCAACCACTTCCCCCTGCTTCCTCTACATGAGATAGTTTACCCCAACCTGTCTCTCCCCATCTCCTCCTGCTACTTTCCTCTCTCACCTCACAACTTCAACCATTGAGTATCCTCCCTTCCCAACAAATTCAACCTATGCCCTCTATCCATATATAACTGTAACCATATACACACACATTCACATATGTATTCACATGACCATACACCCTTCTTCCATTATTTTCATAGTGAGAAAGATATCATCAGTCACAGTTATTGCTTTTCCATATAGGAATGTAAATAGTTCAACTTTGATAAGTTCCTTTTGATTTCTTTTCCCTGATTACCTTCTTAGGCATCTCTTGCTTCTTCTGTCTGGATGTCAAATTTTCTATTCAATTCTGGTTTTTTCCTCAAGAATGCTTGAAGTCCTCTATTCCACTGAATGACCATATTTTCCCCTGAAACAAAATACTCAGTTTTGCTGGGTAGGTGACCCTTAGGTTCATTCCCAGTTCTTTTGCCCTCTGGAATATCATATTCCATGCCCTTCGATCCCTCAGTGTAGAAGCTGCCAGGTCCTGGGCTATTCTGATTGTGTTTCCACAATATTGAAATTGTTTCTTCCTGGCTGCTTGTAGTATTTTCTCCTTCATCTGGGGATTCTGGAACCTGGCTATAATATTCCTGGGAGTTTCTTTTTGGGATCTTTTTCAGGAGGTGATCAGTGGATTCTTTCAACCTCTATTTTGCCCTCTGGATCTAAAACATCAGGGCAGTTTTCCTTGAGAATTTCTTGAAGGGTGATTTCTAGGTTCTTTCTTTGATCATGGCTTTCAGGTAATCCAATAATTTTTAAATTGTCTCCCCTGGATCTATTTTCCAGGTCAGTGGTTTTTCCCATGAGATATTTCACATTGCCTTCTACTCTTTCATTTGTTTGGATCTGCTTAACAGCATCTTGATTTCTCATAAAGTCATTAGCTTCCATTTGCTCCAGTCTAACTCTGAAGGAATGAATCTCCTCAGTGATCTTTTGCGATTTTTTTTTCTATCTGGGAAATTCTACTTTTCAAGGCAATCTTCTCCTCATTGCCCTTTTGGGCCTCCTTTGCCATTTGAGTTAGTCTATTTTTTAAGGCGTTGTTTTCCTCAGTCAGGCTGTTGACCCCCATTTCATACTTTTCCTGCATCTTTCTCATTTCTCTTTCCAATTTTTCCTCCACTTGTCTTATTTGATTTTTAAAGTCCTTCTTAAGGTCCCCTATGGCCTGCAATCCTCTCATGTTTTCCCCTGGGTCTTTTGGAGCAGGACTTCTGACCTCACAGTCCTCTTCCCTCTTCATGCTTCGACCCTCCTTGCCCCCAAAGTAGGAGTTTAGGGTTGTATTTTTCTGTTTAATTTGTTTCCTTTGCCTTGGCATGTTGCCACTTAACTACTTGACTTTTGGGCTTGTTGCCACAGTATGTCTTTGCTGACAGAGAGGGGAATTTTCGTCCCGAACATATGGGGGGGGGGGCAACTTCCATTTCTGGTAAGCTCGAAACCCACCCACGACCTCCACCCCAGATCACAATCCAGATCCAGGGAGGTTAAAGCAAGAGCAATTGCCCCCCAAGACTGATCGATTACCCCCCAAGACTGATCGCTGGATCTCCCTACAGTTCGCAGGCCAGGAGCTGGAACTGCCTCTGAAAACTACAAAATGTCATGTCTCTTCAGCAGCTTCTAGCCCCCAGGGGAGCGAGCTGACGCATTCTCCAAATACTGGTCCCAAAGTCCATAGAGCACTAACCTCTCACTTTGTCCTAGGCATGTCTATGTTGATAATTCTGGAATCGCCACAGCTGCTGGTGTTCTGGGGTCTCTCCAGCAGGTTGCTGGCCCTGCCACCCTGGAGCTAAAACCTTGGCTCATGGGGACCTGGGCTCTGTTATTCTCAGCTCCCCGCGCTCTGTGCTCCTCGTGCTGCCGGCTCCCAGAGTGCTAGACTGGTCCTTCCTTCAGGGCTGCTGGGCTGTCCTCAGAGACAGGTTAGCTTCTCTGTGTCATTCTGTGGGTGCTGGGGCTCCAGAAGTTGTTCAGAGTCCCCTTTTACATAGTTTGGAGGAAATCTGGGGGCAGAGTGGCTTGGACGAGCTGTTTCTACTCCGCCATCTTGGCTCTGTCCCCCATATGATATTTTTTTGCCTTCTCTGTGAGTGGGTGAGTGGTGGGAAGGAAGATGAGAATCAGAAACTCAAAACTAAAAGAAAAGAATGTTAAAGATAAATAATAAAAACTAAAAAGTATAAAATATATAAAGTTATTAACCTTCCAAGAATCATACCAAAGAATTAGACAAATGGAACCACAAACTGTTTTATTGAAATAAAGACAGAAATCATTCATTACTTTTCCTTTGTTCTCAAAGAGAACCACAAAGTCAAGAAGGTGATGTCATGATTTGCAAGTGAAATGGATTTAAGTGAGAGAGGGCTGTGCAAAATCACTGGCCTCACTGTCTCCTCTGGAACCATCCTGGTCCAGTGGCAACATTTAGTTCATTATGACTGGAGATGGCCCCAGATGCAAGGGGAGACAAAAAAGTAATTGCTTATGAATAGGACAAATAAATGTAATAAAAATTACCTTTGACTTATCAATTTACTTATTTAATGTCATGCCAAGCAGCTAAGGGTTTACTTTATATAGCTATTGAAAAAATAAACCCTAATAGATTAATGTTCACTAAATACACACACACACACACACACACACACACACACACACAATTACTGGAACAAGCATTCAATCTTTGACCAAAACTTCAGGGAAAACCAGAAAGCAGTCTGACAGAAATTAGATTTAACCAATATCTCCTGACAAAAATAAGCTTAAAATGGATATATGATTTAGACATCAAAAGCTACTTCATAAGCAAGTTAGAGTTACAAGAAAAGATCTATAAATAGGCCAAGATTTTATGTCAAGCAAAGGATAGGAAGAATCACAGAATTATATAAAGGATAATTTTGATTACACAATTTTAATTGCATAAGTAAAATCAACGCATTTTAAATTATAAGGGGAATAGTGACCTGGGTTGCTTTTTTTTTGTGGGGGTGGGGGGGACAGCCGATTTTGCACTGTCTTTGATAAATATTATTTCCAACATATATAAAGTTTTAAATATTATGACAAAAATATTCATTCTCCTATCTAAAAAAAGTCAAAGCACACTGAGAGAATTTTTTTTAAAGCAATTGGGGTTAAGTAACTCACTCAAGATTACACAGCCAGTCATTATTTAGGTGTGCGTGCTCATTTTCTGAGGCAGGACTGATCCCAGGTCATCCTGATGCCATGGCCGGCACAATTACTCAATGCACCACCTAGCCGCCCCCATTTTTTAATATTTGATGATTCAAATTATCCCCTCCCTCCAGTCCCTGCCCATCACCCGTTGAGAAAATAAATAATATGAATCCATTTAACACATGAAATCATGCAAAATGTTTCCATATTAGCCCTATGTTGTGAAAAAAGCAAGAAAAAATAAATAATGTAGGAAAATATGTTACAATTTGCTTGAAGAGTTCATCAATTCTCTTTGGAAATGGATAGGTTTTTTTTTTTTTCAACATGAGTCCTTTAAGTCATTTATTTTTTTTAAATTTAATTAATTTATTTTTAGTTTTCAACATTAAATTTTCTCCACCTTCCTCCCCTTCTCCTTCTCTGAGATAGCATGCAATCTGATATAGGCTCTACATATACATTTTTATTAAACATATTTCACATTAGTCATGAGATAAAGAAGAATTAGAACAAATGGGAGGAAGCATGAGAAAGGAAGGGAGAGAGAGAGAGCACAAATAGTATGCTTCAATATGTATTCAGAACACATAGTTGTTTCTCTGGATGTGGATAGCATTTTCCATCATGAGTCTTTTGGAGTTGTTTTAGATCGCCATATTTTTGAGAAGAGTTAAGTCTATCAAAGTTAATCATCACAAAATGTGGTTGTTACTGGGTACAATGTTCTCTTGGTTCTTCTTGCTTCACACATCATTGACCATTTTTTTAAAGGCTCTAAATTTCTAAGTATTAGATGCAAACCAAATCAATTCTGAGGCTCTACCTCACACCTATCACACTAGTAAAGATAATAAACAAGACAATTAAATGCTGGGGGTGGGGTGTGCTATGAAAAGAAAAAAAAAATACAGGCACATTAATGTACAGCTGATGAAGCCATGAAATAACCCAAGTACTCTGGTAAAGCAATTTGGAATTTTCAAAAAATGCTTCCAAACTTTGAATATAATTTAACCTAGTGATACCACCACTAGGCCTTGTTTCAAAGGAATGCAGAATCTTGAAAAGTAAAAGAAGGAAACAATTTATACAAAAAACATTTACAGGAACATAATTTGCTATGGTACAGTAAAAATTTAAGCATACCCATCGACAGAAGAATGACTGAACAAATAGCACTGTACTTTAAGAAAATAAATTGTTTTCAAGAAAAATTTGAAAAACTTTATGAAGAAATGCAGAATAAAGTAAGCAGAACTACAAAAACAATTGATATAGTAATAAAAGACTAGAATAAAGTGATGATGAAAGACCTAAAAATTCTGATCAATATAGTAAATAACCATGATTCCAGATGACCAATGATTATACATGGTACCCACATCCTGAGAGAAAGATGATAGACCAACAACATAGAATCACCCATAGATATACACAGCTATGCAAAAGTGTGTGTGTGTGTGTGTGTGTGTGTGTATATATATATATATATATATACACATACAAAAAAGTATATATATAATATATATACATATATACACATATAAATATACATATATACATACATATATTTGCATATATGGCAATGCAAATCTGTTACAAGAGCTTTATTTTTCTTTTTTCAAATGAATGGGAGATACAAAGAAGAGAAAAATAAGTGTTTATTAAATGATAATAAGTTTGTTATACAAGGAAAAAAATGAAAAGAAAGGACAAAGTGTTATTCTCCCAGTGATTTAGTATTTAGTTAGAAAAATAAAGTCATCTTCAGTTCACAATTTACAATTTATTCACCTATGTTACTTGTCCCTAAACTTCTGCATTCTATAATTATAAAAATCCTTCTTGAGTTAAAAGATAGGGCTCGAATTCCACTTTTGAACTTTATTTCCTGTGTGAGTGTGAGCAAGACATGTAATCCTCCCCAAATTTCAGTTTCTTTATCAATATTAAGAAATCTTATTAAATGGTTTTGAAAGTCTCTTCAAGTTTTCTATCTATGACCAGAAAATTCTAGACCTTTACTCTGAGCCTTTGGTATTTCTACATGAGTACAAGAGGGAAAAGAGGGAGAAAAACAAGAGAGGCTTAAAATCAGTCAATTTATTATTTCTTAATTTTTTTTTTGTAATTCTTAGTTACCATGAGTATGAAAGTGATGACTAACATGAGGTGGAGGGATATGGTTCATCTCCTCTATACTTACCTTCCCCCCCTCTTATTACAGATAACTCCATACCCCTACAATTTTGGGACTTAGATTTCTGAGTGCATTCTGTTTTTCACCACCTGCCAAAGGCATAAATATTTGAGTTTTAATGTGACACACAGCTACATCTCTATTTGTCTAGATATCTGTCTGTAAGTGATATGTTTATATCTGTTTCAATGCTTCTTTTCTTCTGTCTGATGTTTCAGTAGAGATACAGTGCATCATTGTGTAGGATTCAAAACATATACATGACTGTGTACTGATATATTTGTGCATGAACATGTTTACAAATTATTTGAATTTTCTGCTTTATTCTGTAATTTCTCTATATAACCTTCTTCAAGAGTGATGAAAAAGTCTATAAGTCTGAATTAAGACTGGGTAAATTGCTTCTTATATATAAATTGTCTCATGCATGACTGAATTTATACCTACTAAACTAAAACCAAATAAAAAAGCAATAGAAAAAGAGAGTGTATATATAGGTACATGATGATCAAAAACAGATGGATTCAATCCTGCAGGGGAATCAATAGTAATTCTAGTCCAATTATATTTTTGCAAAAGAAAAAATGGACCAAAAAAGCCAACATGCTCAAGCTAAGGATGCTTGTAATGAGTTCCCTTCAAATTTTCAAGAAATTCATGAAATCATGAAGTGATTCATCATAATTTTTGTCAATAGACCATTAATGAAGCACATAGTCTTTTAAGCTTTCACTTGGAAGACTTTTTTGAGCTGTTAGATTGTTTGGCATAAGGATTAATGAATTCCAAGGTCATCTGTAACATTGTTTACTTTGGCAAAAGTCTAATTGTATTGCAATGGTAGAGATCTGAATTCATATCTTGTCTCCATCACATACTGTCTGGGTTGCCCTGGATCTCATGGATTAGAAAATAATAGGTCCTAACCCTAGCACCACTAATTGATGACATTTGGGCCTTCCTGGCTTAGAATGAATGTAAATAGTAACTGTTTCTCTTTTGGCTGGGCACCTAAGGGTCTTTCCCTCCTAGCTTTTTTTTTTTTTAATTAAAGGGGTAATCCCTTGTCAAACTTCTTAAAGAGGCCTATTCACTGAATGGGCTTCATTTCACTCGATGTGAAAACTTGATAAGACCTTAGCTTAAAAGGGCCAGGGTCTCCCACTGCATCCTGGACCATCTCCAGTCATCCTGATGAATATCTGTCCACTGAACCCAGATGGCTCTGGAGGAGGAAGTGAGGCTGGTGTCCTTACACAGCCCTCCCTCATTCAAATCAAAGTCAATTTCAAGTCATGTCATCATCTCCCTTATGTCATGGTCCTCTCCAAAGAACAAACCACAAACTCTGAGAACTTAAACAATGCTTAAACAACAATACAAGTGTATGCTGGAAAATGTTTAAAAACTAGACTCCAGGAATTACACACAAACACACACACACACACACACACACACACACACGTACATATTTTTTGTTAAGTCAGCAATCAACAAAATTGTAAATCAAGCCCTGATTTGCAGTACTTACTGCTTTCTGAATTTTAAATGCTCACACTAAAACTTTAAAATTCAAGCTCCAACAAATTCCTGCCTATAGTCCCAAAAAAGTTACAGCCCATTCATACCATAAATCTAGGTCTTTGGTACTCACCCAAGTCTGAAATCTACAGTCACTTTGTCCCTTACACTTTCATAGAATACTGTTCAATTAATACTGAGTTAGATTCCAAGCACAAATCTCAATTCATCCTTCCAATCTTACTCAATTAGTTGATCTCAGCTTGACCTCATTGCCTAATCCTTTGTGGTTTAGCTATATAATCATCTAAAGCAGGCATTCTTAACTCTCTGGTATTATGGACTCCTTTGTTAGTCTGTCAAAGCCTATGGTCTCCTCAGTAAAATATTTTTGAATGCATGAGAGAAATACCTAGGATGACAAAGAAAACTAAGTGGAATACAATTACTAAAGAGGCCTGAAATGCAACTTCCTGCAAAAAATTTTCTCATTAACTAGTTCATTTCTTCTCTTAGCTACATTTATTTTGTTTGTGTAAAAAAGTTATGTAATAAAAAATTTCCTTTCATCTTGTGCCATGTTTTCTATGCCTTGTTTTGTCAGAAATTTGTCCCATATCTGTAGATATGAAAGGTAATTTCTTCCCTGTTTCAGTAAATTGTTTATGATAAGACATTTAATATTTACGTCACGTATCTTTTTGGAACTTGCCTTAAAAGAAGTGTGGTGTTCTAAGACTAATTTCTGCCAGATTTCTTTGAAGTATTGTCCAGCACTCTATCCCATATTTGATGATTAATCTCTTGGAATTACATTTTACTCACCTTTGTCTCTTACTTCTCAGAAATGATAAATTTTCACCTCTTACTGAACCACTTTCCCAACTTCTTTCACTTCTGCTCCCTATTCTTTATTTCTGTTGCCACCACCCTACAAGCCACAGTTTCTCTTTACCTGAGCTTTTGTAGTAGTATACTAACAGGTTCCTCTTCCCATCCCCTATTCCCATTCATTTTTCATCCCACTGCCAGATTAATCTTTCCTTTCACATAGATCTGGTCGTGACTGTAGTCTAATCAAACACACTCAGTGATTCTCTATAAGCTCTTAAGCCACTTCAGTCACCTTAGTATGACATTTAAGGTCTTCCTCAATCTGGTACCATCTTACCTTTCTAGGCTTGGTTCATACTCTTATTTCCCTTATCTTATCCTAAAGCCTAAGGAACATTGATCCCTGCAAAATATCTTGTAACTTATTGCTTCATTGCCTTTCTTCTATATAAGTCTGGAATGCCCTGCTAGTTCCCTCTGTCATTTGAATTCCTCTGTATTGTTTAGAGATCACCTGTGACTTGTTGATCCTTAGAGCAGGACTTCTTAAATTTTATCTACTTGTTACCCCTTTCAGCACTCCACAGTTTAAGAAGCCCTGCTTGGAAGGGATTTCTAAGTTCCCACTGAAGAAGGGACTGTATAAGGATTCTCGAGCTGATGGAAATGAAGTTACTGCTCAAAGGAAGAAGGGTGATGCTTAATATATTTCATCTTGTCTGCTTTGCTGAAGAGTCTTTGCCTGCATAAAAATTCCTTAAACAACTCACCTTGATCTAGGGTTTTAGTATTTCCTTAGTATAGAATCAGTCACAATACCTTTATTCCATCTTTATACCTTTAGATTTTGTGGAATACCCATGACTGACTCCTGACAACATGATTTGCCCACTGTCTTTCCTCAAGAAAATGTCCTGGGACTCAGACCAAAAAAAATGGCCAAACTCAGTCTATGCTGGGTATTACTATTGACAGGCAGATAGAAGTGGTAAGAGAGCTGAAGCTGGAGTTAGGAAATCACAGGTTCAATTTCAGCTTCAGGCTGAATTCACTAGATATGTGACTCTGAGAAAGTCATACCTCAAGAAGCCTCAGTTTCCTCATCTACAAAATAAGGATATATAACATATCTATATCACAGGAATATTGTAAAGCTCAATTGAGATAACGTATATAAAACCATCATAAAATGTTATATCAGTTCTACCAATTGAAAACAGTAATAGTAGTGGTAGTAATTGTGGTAGTGGTGGTAGTAGTAGCAGTTGTCAGAGTAGCAGTAGTAGCAATTATTTTGCTTTAAACATTTTTAGACCTTGTAATTATTTCTTCTTAGACATTATCATTTGCCTTAGACATAGTTGTTAATACTTGAACAAGTCATTAATCCTCTCTAACTTCCAATTTCCTTATCTATAAAATGGGGATAATATAGCTCCTACTTCATGGAATTGTTGTTAGGATCAAATGAGATAAAATAAAGTTTCTGCAGGCTTTACAGTCTTGTTAGTTATAACAATAATACTAAACTATGGCTCAGATTATTAAAATATCAATGATGCCATATTTCAACTTCCAGTTAGATATCTCATGATTAGTACCTGAGAAGCAGCATAAAATATATACTATCAAATTTAACATATACATTACACACACACACACACACACACACACACACACACACACACAAACACATATATTACTGGAGTTTTACTACTCACAATTACCTGTCACTAAAATCACCTTTATGAACAAAGTCAATCTTTCTGTGGATGATGACATTCTTTTTGAGGTAAAATAAAACATCATTGTTCTATTCAGAGGGTCAGATATTGTAGCCAATTCTCTCAAATTGTTCTGCATTCAACATTAAAAGAAAGAAAGAAAAGAAGGAAGGAAGGAAGGAAGGAAGGAAGGAAGGAAGGAAGGAAGGGAGGGAGGGAGGAAGGGAAGGAAAGAGGGAAGGAGGGAAAAGGGAAGGAATAAGGGAGGGAAGAAAGGAAGAAGGGAGGGAAGGAAGGAGGGAGGGAAGGAAGAAGGGAGGAAGGGAGAGAGGGGGGAAGGAAGGAAGGAAGGAAGGAGGGAGGGAGGAAGTGACTGGAGTATGTATACATAGTCTAAGGAATTATTTCAATAATTTGAGGATCTTTGGTTCTACCCAAGTTGCTAATGAACTTAATATAAATGTAATCAAACTATCTAACATATGGCTTCCCACTAAGATCATGTGTATTTAACATATGATCTCCCTCTAATACTGGGGAGAATTTTCTTAAACAGCAGTAACATTCTAAGGCATAGAAGGATTAGTATAGAGCTAGGATGTGTAGCAGCAAGCACCCCAACATCCCCAGGGTGGCTGCCAACACAGGTCCTTATATCTGCTTTTCAAAAGGAAAGCAACTCAAAAATGGGTTAACAAGCTTACTTTAATCAATCAAACATATATCATTTACCTAGTTCAGGACAAAGTATACAGACAGAACTTACAAGACAGAGAAACAAACAGATCAAGCAGACAGGCTTCCAAACTACCAACCATTACAGCAATACCAAATCACAGTTACCAGAGAGGGAAGCATCAACATCTGGGTTTTCAAAGCAGTGGGGGCTCTCAATGGCCTCCCAGAATCTCATCTGGTCAAATCACAAAACACTTCTCAAAGTGAGCCCCCAAAGCAAAGCTTCACATCACCCAATCATACAGCATCTAGGTGTGGGCATTCCTGAAAACCAAGCCTCTTGCCACAGGCTCCATGTGACCACATTCAGCCTATTAGGTGGCAGAGTATATTTTCAAATCAAGGAAGTTCTCAGAGTCTCTTAAGCCTATCAAAGGGCCTGGGGGCAGGGGAAGACATTTAAATTTGCATTTCCATTACAGGATGGAAAAAAAAAATCTCAGAGGTCACCTAGTTTGTTCCCTTTATTTTACAAATGATGAAACTGAGGGCCAGATACATAATGAAATTTATTCAAAATTGCATGTTTAACAGTAATCTGCCCATGTAAAAAAAGCAGTATTTGAATTCAGGTTCCCTGACTCCAAATCCAGGGCTTTCTCTCTATACTAAATCTGCCTTAGGGGTTTGAATGGTGCTAAAATGCATTTATGAATTCATTTTAAACTGGGTATTATCAGGGTTTGTCTTTTATTGTCTGGAGTTGCCATTCTAAATGACACTTGATCACTGTGGCCTTTATTCTGCCTTGACTTTAGAACTAAGGGGACTGACTGAGACTACCTGGACTCCTATCTTGGCAGTGAGTCTAACTGGCTCTATGATCTCAAGTTAGTATTTAATCTTTTTAGACTTCTTTGTTGGTTTGTTTTCTTATCCTCAAAAAGAAGAGGTTGGCTGAATGATCTCAATGTTCTTAGATTGGATGATTATTCTAGAGCACATTTAAATTTTGTTACAAGTTGACTTTAATGCACTTAAAATGCATGTGAAAAGAACAGGTCAAATAGTATATTTCTGTATAATTGGAGTCCATTTTTCTAATTTAGTACATATGAAGCAAATGATCTGCAAATTTCCCCCTCCAAGGGCTCTTATGAAAGGAGCTGTTATTTTTTTTTTTTAACACAGGTGTATAAATCTGGCCCTTAAGAGCTTTTATGATTTAATTTTAAAGAATCCATCTTTGTGCCACTACTTTCAAAACAGTAGAGGTATATGAGCTAGAAGTGACTAAAAGTGAATGAAAAAGGCCTCTGGCTTTAATTTCTTTATATTTAAAAAATCAATTGGGTGTTGTAGTACACCTCAAAGTCAAATATTTTCTTTTCTTACATTTTGTTTATTTTAAACGAAGAGTATCCAAAAGCATAAAATTGTGGCTTGTTAGAGAAGGAAGAGCCCTGAGAGAGCTCCCCTCATGTTATAGCCAAGGAAACAGCTGCCTTCCTTTTGAGATGAAGAGCACCCATGCATGACTTCTGCCTGAAGCTTTCCATGAAATTTCATTCCCACATTGGCCTCATTTGCTTGTATGCGGGGTGCATTGGTACATAGAAAATTATATAGCTAATGAACCAAGAAACTTTACCAGATCAAAGATTTACATTTTTTGGAATTGATGGGTAAGCAGAGTATTATTGGGTGTGAAATATTTCCAAACTTATTTTTCACAGCTCTCATACTGTTATTAGGTGAAGGAGATTTATTTTTTCTCTTCCATTTTGATTTTGCTAATGATTACAGAGGAGACCTAAGATAATGAATTAAGAGGTGGCTAAGTGGCATGGAGAACAGAACACCAGCCCTGGAGTCAGGAGGACCTAAGTTCAAATATGGCCTCACACACTTAACATTTATTAGCCCTGTGACCTTGTGCAAGTCACTTAACCCCCATCCTCCAACCAAAAAGGAAAAAAAAGAAGATGAATTAAGAAATCAATGCATGCAACCAGGTTTTGTTTTGTTTTTTTTTCCTCTTGAGGCTTTCTGCACTGTTGTTAAGTTATCTAATTGAATGTTAAAGTAAAATATTTATGAAAATGCTATCCATATCCAAATAAACAAGTGATGGCCTCAGAATCCAGATAGAAGCATAGTTTTTCACTTATTTTATTCTTTCTCATGGTTTTATTTCCTTTTGATGTGTTTCTTTTCCCACAACTGTGATGAATATGGAAATATGTTTTATATGCTAGCACACGTCTAAACTACAGCAAACATCAAACAAATTACTTAATGCCTTTGGACCTCAGTTTTCTAAATATACAATGAAAAGTTTAGATTAGATGGCCTTTCTAGCTCTAAATATATGTTTATATAAACCTTACAGGTCACCCATGTTGATAGAAGGATAATTTTTAGAAGAGGAGAGAGAGGGAGAAAAAATTGGAACTCAAAATTTTGAAAAACAAATGCTAAAATGAATTCTTAATATGTGATTGGGGGAAGTAAAATACTACTTACATAAAAATAGTAATGCATTCGCAAGATAAAGCAATTTCAGAAAGCATATCAAGATATGGAAAAAAGTGGTTTGCAAATCTCAAATAAAAAAAAAAACAACCTATAAATATTACCTACTGTGATGATGATGATGATGATGATGATGATGATGATGATGATGATGATGATGATGATGTTTTTGCCTATACTGGTAGCACTCAGTTACTTGATACTGGTCTCATATTTTAGAATAGATTTAATTCTTCTAGTTATAGTGATATTACTTCTGAGGTAGAAGAAAACTTCTTGGAGCTATTTGGAATCCCAAATTTTTGAAAGAATTCCCCCCTCTGTAGTCACATCAATGAAATGAGCCCCATGAGGACTTTATTACCTACTATGGCTCATGATAAATCCCATTAACTAAGATGTGACTACTGAATACTTCAGGGAAATGCAAGGAAACAGATAACTTATAAGACTTGGAGCCTTGATATAATGCTGCCTTTGTGAAGTATAGGGCCTTATAATGAGGTATCACTTCAGATGTGGGAGATAGTCATAGGACCTGGGTCTAAAATAATCTCTAGTACTTTCAATCTAAATGAGTACAGACAAATTACTTAATGCCTCTGGGCCTCAGTTTTCTAAATATACAATGAGAAGTTTAGACTGGATGACCTTTCTAGTTCTAAATATATATTTATTTAAAACTTACCAGTCATTCATTTTGACAGATGGGTAATTAAACATAGGATTAGGATTCTGGACAGATGACCATTATATTTTCTTTCCCTTTTTCTTAATGCTGTTATGACTTTCCAGTGCATGTTATTCTGTCACTATCCCTGTTCTAGATATAATGGCCTCCTAGCTATTAACCATTAAAGACACTTCATTTCTTCATCCCATATATTTATGTAGACAGAATGCTCTTTGTTTGAGATACTCTTCCTCCTAACCTACACTGTTTGAATAATTAGATCCCTTTAAGAAACAAATTGTGTTATTATATCCTATGGATCTTCTTCTGATTCCTCCATTGGCTAGTGTTTTGTATCCATTGAAATGCTCTTATGTAGCATTTGCATTTCCTAGGATTGAGGATGAGGGTGAAGCTAAAAGGAGACAAAGTTCCTTTCTCCTACCTGTATAGTGTTAGCATTATAATCAGAGATAAGTCACACCTTTCCTCCTCACACTAAGCAGATGCTACTCCTTATTCATTGCCCTCCATTCCAGGCCAGTATATCCATGAGAAAAAAGAAGGATAAGTGACTAAGGCTTGTTCATCTCAAAGTCCAGACTAGCCCCAGATAATCAAAAAGATTCCCTTACTTGTTTTGGTCAGAGCAGAAGAAAGAAAATCCCAGATCAAATTTAATTCTGTCATTTGAGAAACTTATCCAAAATGAACGAAAAAAAAAAACAACATAAAATTTTCTCTTGATTTAGTTCTGCAACCAGTCATTTTCCAGTCAGGAAAATGCCTGGTTCTATTATACCAGGGCTTGTACATTAGTCTTTTCTCCATTTCTTTATATCAAAACTAAACAGTGTTCTCACTTTTGGTATTGGTATTTCACAACTGATGACAAACTTGAGTAGTTAAAATATGTGAGAGTTTATCTATAGGGATGACTTTTAAGCTACTTAAAACAACTAACAGATTTAAAGAACAGAAAACTGTAATATAAATTGTCTTTAAAAGGAGGGAAGAGGGGAAGCAGCATTTTGGGTTACCTGGATTCTTGACAAGGGGAAAGTTCAACAATAACAGAATATCCTCCATGCTAATGCCACAGTTGCCCTGTCTACCAAAATCAACAACAACAACAACAACAAAAAAACAAAACAAAAAAAAAAAAAAAACAGCTGACAGGGTATGAGAGCTGAACACCTAAGAAGGGAAACACCCTCTGTCCTGGAACTTTCCCATAGATTTGAAGAACCCAGGTTCACCTGAGTCATCTGGACCATCCCAGTCAATATTCCTTTCAACTGTCTTTTCATTATGGTGTCCAACCCAGCCCAACTCTTCATCCTCTGTTACCTCCAGACCACCCCAGGCCACTTAACACTCTTATATGACATCCAGGTCTTCCCACAGTCTTTTACCCAACAAAGTATCTGTCTTATCCTTATCACTAAGAAGGTGACCCACTTGTACTGGAGTCACAAAAACTCTCTACTTTGGCTGGAAGGGTTGAAGAATGTACTGGAGTAGAGAGAAACTAGAATTAGAGAGGCCAATTAGAAGCCTGTTGCAATTATCTAAGTGAGAGCTGATGAGGGTCTGTGTAAGAGAAAGGGTTGCATATGAGCTGTATTATAATGGGGGAAAAGCTAAGAATTGACAAGTGACAACAGATGGTATAATGAAGATTGAGTAGTCCTTGGAGACTGAAAAAAATAGTCATTCCTTAAGGACAAGAAATGGAGACTTTTTGAAGAGAGTTGGGTTTGGGAGTTGATGTTTTGAAATAATGAGTAAGAAATTTCTCTGGGACATACAATTTGAAATGCCCAACAGACAATTGCTTATAGGAGATTGAAGCTCAGGGAGATACTAGGACTAGGTACATTTACTTTTGAGTAATTTTGGCTTTTTTTTTGGAGGGCAACTGGGGATAAGTGACTTGCTCAATGTCACACAGCTAGTAAGTGTGTCATGTGTCTGAGGCTGGATTCGAATTCAGGTCCTCCTGACTCCAGGGCAAGTGTTCTATTCACTGTGCCACCTAGCTGCCCCAAGTAATTTTTAAGAGAAGAGATCCTATAACAGAACTGTGGGCACTATTCACAGTTAGGAGCTATGATTGGGATAACGAGCCATCAAAAGAGACAGAGAATGAGTGGTCAGTCAGATAGGAAGAGAATCAAAAGAGCTGAGTAACAAAACTCCTGGAAAGAGAAAACATTCTAGAGGAGAATGTGGTTAAAAGAGTCAAATATAGTAGAGAGACAGAGAATGAGGACTGAGAAAAGATCATCAGCTAATTTTAAACAATTCTAGTTGAAAGTCAGATTATGGTTTGTAATACTTATGAGTGGGGTACACTCTCTGTACCCTCTGTGAAGACTCCTCAAAATGAGAAGGGAGAGAAACCATCTGGAAACCAGAGCCAGACTTTTGTAAGACTGGACAGACCTGAGTCCTGGGTTTCCAAAGAGATTACACAACCTAGGATCCTCCCCCCTTTTCCCTGCTGTCAAATCAGCAGCAAGCCCTTACCTGAGTCTTTTGACCTCCACCCTTGTTGGCCACACCCTTCTCAACATTAAGCTCTTTTGGATTTTTCAACCTCCAACCTAGTTGGCAACTTTAGTTTCTGGGTTCTTCACTTTGGTATTTGCCAAATAAGGATACATACATTTGAATTAACTATTCCCCATTTCCCTGTTCTTTGTAAGCTCCACTCTCAGCCATTGATAGTGGCAGGCTGCCCTGTTGTTTTCCACTGGGGAAGATTTTCCCACAGAGACTTGAGCCCACCTCTCAGCCATTGGGAGTAAGGACAGCTGGGATGGGAAGGTGGCTTGACTGAGTTATGGTATAAATTCTCATTCTGTCTTTTTAACATGCCACATTCTGCTGATTCGTACTGGTGGAAGGGACACCCTCCTCTCCCTAGAACTGAATAAACTTTCTGTTCCTTCCTCAACATATCTCTGACTTTTAATTTTTCTTGGGTAGGGGATTTTTGGGGTCCCCATACCCCACAAACTTATAAAATCTCTCTTTCAATAGTCTCAGTAATCTCTGTGTCTCTTTTTCCCTTCCCATCACCCATTCTGTCCCTCTGTGTGTATGTATGCTTGTGTGTGTGTGTGTGTGTGTGTGTGTGTGTGTGTGTGTCCCTCTTTCTATGTATATGGGTATCTGTCTCTCTCCCATATTCATATAGATGTACATGTGTGTATGCTATAAATATAGATGTAGGGTAAAGATGTAGGTACAATTGTAGGTGTATGTATAGGTTTAGATGTAAATGTAAGTTTGGTTGTGATTATAGAGATATCTAAAAGCCTAAGTGTAGGTAATGTACAGGCATGGCATAAGTATAGTTTTAAGTATAGGTGTAGGTGTATGCTGAAGAATAGGTATAGGTATACATATAGGCTTATGTTTAAGTGTCAATGTAGGTATGATTATTCGTATAAGTATTTGATACAACCTATCAGTGCAGGGAACTGCCAGTGAGGGAACTCCTCATTTCTTTTTATCAATGCAGATCAACACACACACACACACACACACACACACACACACACACATAGAATGAGACTATGTGTATGCACACACAGATATATGTGTGTATATATATTTATAGGTATTTATATGTGTGTCTACATATGTGTGCATGTGCATCTGTATGTGTATGTGTGTGCATATCTGTATGTGTATATAGGTATATATGTGTGAATATGTGTGTATAGCAGATATTCATGCACATTCATCTTTCTATTAACTGTCTATGTATCCTCAATCATCTTTATATTTCTTTCTCTTTCAATATTTGTATGGATATGTGTATGTATGTATGCATTAGTGGCTAACTTCCTAATACTGTTTGTGGAGAGATAGAAACTTAAAATCTCTTATGAATTTGTTTCATCAAAAAAAAAAAAAACAGAAAGGAGAATACTCAAGTATTTGTTTTTCCATGAAACAAGGTCAGGAGCACTCTTCTCTAGTTCCCATTTGGGAAACACTGATTTCCATCAGTGCCTGCTTTTCCCTGTAGTTCAATGAACCCAGAATTATATGTGAAGTATTAGAGATGGGCCTGCATGACACTGCCTAGAAATAATTAATAACACAGCCTACAGAAGCTGTCATAGGTACATATGACGGCCTTAAATTAATCGCCGTTTACATTGCCTACATTGTTTTGCACAAAGACTGCTGTTCCATTCTATTTGACCTTAATTAGTATAATTGATAATAGTCTCAGAGCCGTGTGCCACTTTAATCATGTAGTTACAGCTTTCCTGACAGACGAGAATGAAATAGCAGCTGGGAGTTATCTATTAATAGTGGGGGAAAAGAAAGGTAAAAGGAAAGACTTTTTTTTTTCCTGAGGCTTTAGAGTTTTATGTCATTAGCAGTGAATGGTTAATGGTTCTAAAGAACCATGTACAGATCTCCAAGGACCTAATGAAGGATAGAGTCCAGGTCAACATAAGATAGGGAACTAAGAAAATCAGCAGAATTCTAGAGAGCTATATACAAAGGAACCAAACAAAGAAGACTTTCTAGGGACTTTCTTAACATCATTCAGATCAGATCAGATTCAGATCAGATGAAGAAAACCATTAGCTCAAAAATACTGTCAGGATATAAATATTTGAAGTATAAGTGTCTGGGTTTGTGTTGGTGTAGCGGCAAGCACCCCAATATCCCTAGGGTGACTGCCAACACAGGTTCTTAGATCTGCTTTTCAAAAAGAAAGCAACTCAAAATGGGTTAACAAGCTTACTTTAATCAAACAAACACACATTACCTAGTTCAGGGGGAAAAGGTCAGCACCCCGAACTTCAGAGTATTCATACAGATCAAACAGACAGGCTTCCAAACTGTCCAATCATTATCAATATCAAAATCACAGTTACCAGAGAGGGAAGCATCAACATCTGGGTTTTCAAAGCCGGGGGGCTCTCAACAACGGCTTCCCAGAGTCTTATCTGGTCAAACCACACAACACTTCTCAAAGTGAGCCCCAAAGCAAAGCCTCTCCTCAGGGCTTATATAGCCTTCTCTGGGCTCAGAGAATGTAACCACCCTTTTGATCCACTGCCCAATCACACAGCATCAAGGTGTGGTCATTCCTGAAAACCAAGCCTCCCACCACAGGCTCCATGTGACCACATTCAGCCTATTAGGAGGCAGAGCATATTTTCAAATCAAGGAAGGTTTTCAGAGTCTCTTAAAGCCAATCAAAGTCTCTTAAGCCAATCAAAGGGCCTAGGGGCAGGGAAGATCTTTAAATCTGCATTTCCATTACAGTTGGAGGAAGTCATAAGGTAAATTACTTTTTTTTTTAATATGAGAATACATTGATTTAAAAAAAATAATTAAAGGAGGAAAGGAGGAAAGCAAGTCAGAAGGGCAAAGTCCATTACTGTTGCAATATATGAGTTATTTTTGCTCTTCTTGCCCTCCTTTTTTTTAACCAAAGAACCAATTGACTTAATCATTCCTTAGGCAAGTTTCATACTAAGAATGTGTTGTTTTTTTTTAAGTTTTGTTTTGTTTCTCGTATGAGATATTCAACTGGCTAACCTGAGAAAGCAATAGGATTATAATTTATCTTTCTCACATTGCAACTTTATCTTCACTCTTTGACTTTCCCTTCCTTCTCTTTTTGGAAAGAATAGCAAAAAAATTGGCTTCCTGGTCAAATAGAAGATGTTACCATCTAATTATTACTAACAAGAAATGTTGAAACATTTCATTGAGTGTCTTCCTTGAACTATCAAATTAAACACTTGAATATGAGTTTGATTATTTTAAGCATTGGGGGACTTTGCAACTATAATTAATATTTGGAGATTAGTGCATAAATTGATCACCTGTACCAATTCTCAGTCCTGAATCGGCCTTACCATCTGTTTTCACCCCCTCCTGCTCCCAGGTCACAGAATGCTGCTGGGGAAAAAATGCAGATTGTGCAGACCTGGCCCACATAACACTCATGCTGCCCTACTTCATGGGGTCCTTTGTTGCTGCCAACAAAAAGATGAATCTTTTTATTCATCTCTCTTTTGCTTTTTGGACAAAATCCCTACAATGATTCCCCCCCCCCCCCCATTTTTATTATGAAATTAACTGTCAACAAATACAAACATTTAATTATTCAAGAAATAATAATAATAAATAGCTAGTTTTTATATAGAACTTTGAAATATTCAGAGCACTTTAAAACATTATCTCATTTGATTCTCATAACAACCATGAGAGAGAAATCATGATGTTATCTCCATTTTTCAGATGGAGAAACTGAGGCAGAGGTTAAGTGCAACAACAACGACAAAGAAAGCCGTGTGAAACTATGAACTTTTGTTTTGTAGGGTTTTTTTAAAAGTATATTTAATTTAACATGGAAACAAAGGAATGTCCTTGTTTGTGCCATTGACTTCCCCCAACTTTCTCTATGTTCCCCAAGCTCTCTGTACTTTACCACCACTTATTCTTCTCTCTCAATTGATAGCCTCCACAGCCCACTTCAAAGATCTGACCTGAGCCAGACAGGGGATACCTTTCTCATAATTATCCTTCTCTCCATTCTGCCATTTCCTTTCTTATATTCCTCTCCCATTAATCTTTCTTCAAGTCTCACATACCTAGAGACAAACATACAAATGCTCACATATATACACTCTTAAAGCACTACTTCTATTGCCTAGGCTGCATGCCCAAATTATTTCCACTTGGTAGCTATGACCTAATAATATCTACTAGTGGACAGGGTTGTGCTCTTCCAACAAATGAGCTTGAACATCAAAGAGGAGAGACAGGAGACTTCTTTTTAAGCTATTCCCTGTCTGATGGTAACCTCTCCCCACTCCTAGTATCTGGAAGTTCTAGATCCTATTGCCTTTCAAGGAGTTGTAATCACAATGTCGACATCTGACCCCCTTAGTTCCATGGTCAGAATCCAAAGCTAGTGGCATTGGTTCAGGAAGTACTAACATGTCAGTGTTTCAAGGAATATAAGTATTCTCTCCAAAAGTTCTGTTTACCTGGGGCCAAAGGTATAGAAAACATAAGACTGAGTCAAGGTGGTAGAAAATAGAAGAGTGCCATATTTGGAATGAGGAGAGACTTAGATTCCAAACTCAATTCTATTTTTCATAGTTATACACTCCTTGCGGGGGGTGGCGGGGGGGAAGGAAACTTAATACATTTGAACCTGTTTTAATACTTGAAAATGGTATAATGACATTTGAAATAATTTCCTCACACCAGTGTGAAAAAATTATTTATAAACAATGAAGTGCTATATGAACTGTTATTAATACTTTAGCAAATCTTGAATTCAAAACTAATCTGTATGAAAAATAAAAGGTTAATATTAAAGTTAAAGATGGTTATTGACTACCTGATGTCTCTCCTTAGATGTAGGAAATGGTCCATTAGAATCTGTGTGGTATATTGTCATACCACTGAATCACAGAATAACAGAATTTCAGAGTTGCATTGGACCTCAGCAGTCTTCTGGGATCTAATGAGTATGTGCTGGTTGGTAGAGTTGTACCATTCCAACCAATCAACTAGGAACATTAAGTTGGGGGATGGAGCAGGAGCTTTCTTTCTAATCTACTCCTTAGTCCATGGCAACCTCTCCACACTTCTAAGCTTGACCTCCTAGCAGCTCCATATCACCAAAAGAATCCCACTTACAACTAACACACTGTAATCAATCCTTCACCCTCATTATTTACCATTAGGACTAATATAAATGGATTTTATAACTGAATATATCTTGAAATCTTTATTTAACTCTGTGAGGGATATAATGAGAAGCTCAATAGTTATTTGTTTAAATCAGCAAAGAACCATATCCTGGCTTGAAGAAAGCAACAATGATAACCTCAGTTTCCTCATATGTAAATTTAGTGGTTTCTTTTGGCTTTCATTCACTAATCTTACAATCCAGGAAGAAGTTGGCAAGGAATATTTTTTTCAGATAATTTGGTCAGTATGATGGGCAAAGCAATCCAATAGTGGAATGATGGACAGAGGACAAGAAAACAAGACAGATTTACTGTATTGAGAAGAACATAGGTGGTTGGTGGAGAGGAACTTGGTAGGCAGAACAACTTGGGAACACCTAAAATCTGCAACTTCCTAAATACTGGCAATAATATTATTGCCTTTCAACTGACATTCCAGTAGGGCTTCAACTTGAGTTGACTTCAGTCATTCTCATGGTTTTCAGTGAGAATAGGCAAGTTGAATTGCTTTCATCCTTTCTCTTTCCTAGCTCACACCTTTAAAAACAAATTCAATATTACAAATATTTTAAACTATGTAAAATGTTTATTGGGTTGACTTAATTATTCCTGATGCCATGGCAATGTTTACAATAATATCAACCTTTGAGACCTATATGAAAACTGCTATGTCTATTAGATTATTTCTTATTATTTGGACCCAGTAGTTATGGAGCCTGTATGGTAGAAAGGAATATTTAAATATGGGCTACATGTTCAAACAAAATAAAGTGAGCTAGAGATCCCAGTCTCCCATGGTATGGTTATATCAGGTTCAGAAAAGCCTATATTTTCAGTGCAATGACCCTGATTACTCAGGCACATTGGATAGACAATGTTCACTTCAACCTCCCAACCCTACAATAATTTTAGCAGCTCAGATCAATCCATCTTCTTTCACTGCATGCTGAAAAACAAGTTCTTTATTCCTTCTCAAATTCTACCAAAACTGGTGAAAATCCAATTTTAAATAATGTGGGGCAAAGAACCCTGAAATATCCAAAGTAGAGTCTAGGAAAGATGGAGAGCAAGCCACCAGTTTACTACTCACTATGAACATGGTGGCCCAAGATACTTGAATTTTTAAGAAAATGAAAAAAAAATTGTGGTGGACAAGACTTTTAAGTTCTGGACTTCAATCTGGTCTGACAAGATGTGAGCTGGTTCAGAAAAGTGCTTCTGTATTGGTATGATCATGAACATACAAAAAAGTGGAAAAAGAAACATTTGTTACAATGATAGTAGAACAGAATACACACTCAGAAGGACTGGGGGATAGGAGAGGGAAGATTATCTGTTAGCTCTAGATGAAGGAACACTGACATTTATAATACAGGTACTTCTTATTTGGAAATTTCCCAACAAGAAAAGGTCACCCAACCACTAATATAGGCAACTAGTATATGGCTCTACAGGCTTGGTTCACATGTGCTTACAAGCTAGGTCCCTGCCCAGGGAAACACAGAAAAATAGGCTTCCTAAAAAAAAAAAATAAATAAAAGTATTATTGCAATCAGAAACATAGGGCAGCTTAGCTATGACCAGTGTCCCTAAAGAGTACATGACCTTCTTTCCTGTAATGGTGCAGCTCATCTCCAATATATAATACCCAAGAAAGCAAGCCATCAGATGTGTTTGAGTAAAGAGCACTGGCTATAGAATATAGGACCCTAAGTTCAAATCCAAACTCTAATACAATCTATGTGATGTTGGGCATCTCTGAAATTTCTCAGTATTTCTGTCATTTTTCTTTTCATATTTCTTTATCTGTGAATAAAGGGGTTGGACTCCATGACTTCTGAGTTCCTTTCAATTTCTAGATCTAATATCCTATAATCCTAGGGATATGATGCTGTCTTTAAGTACTAGAGAGGTTTTTTTTTCTAATTTTTGTGGGGTTTTTTTTTGCTTTTTGGAGGGGGGAGGATGGGGCAATTGGGGTTAAGTGATTTGCCCAAGGTCACATGGTTAGTGGTAAATGTCTGAGGTTGGATTTGAACTCAGGTCCTCCTGACCTGTGCTCTATTCACTGACCACCTAGCTGTCCCTAGAGAGATTGTTAAATAGGAATAGTTATTCTGCTTGAAAAAAGAGAGCAGAATGAGTAAGAATAAATTGAGGAAATGAATTGATTTCTAAATAATAAAGAATTTCCTAATATTAAAACTATCTAAAATTGAAATGGGATCTCTACAGAGCTAGCAGGGCATGAGTTAATAGAGGTCTTCAAGCAAAGGATGGATAACTTGTTGGAGTGTTTTGAAAGGATTCTTGCTCAAGAATACATTAGTCTAGATGTCATCTGAGGAATCTGCCAGTTCTGATATTATCTAACACTGACACCATTTAGTGTCACTTGGTGATATTTACTTCACTTGGTGATATTATCAACTCCCATGAATTTAATTATCATCTCTATGCTGATGATTCCCAAATATACCAACCCCCCCCCCCAACCTCTCTGCAGACCTCTGATCTTATATCTCTAACTCTATTTCAAGAATCTCAAACTAAAAGTCCAGTAGACACCTTAAACTCAGTATATCCAAAACTCTACTCATTATCTTTGTCTCTAAACTCTGTCCCCTTCCCAATTTCCCTACTACTGTATAGGGCATCAGCATATTTCCAGTCCTTCAGGCTCACAACCCATATTTCCAGTCCCCCAGGCTCACAACCTGAATTCACTATCTCTCAGTTCCCATATCTAAACTGTTGCCAAGGACTGACAGTTGGCAATATGTCTTGAATATATCACTTCTCCTATGATACTTCCTTCATGCTGGTACAGGCTTTCTTCTCCTCATTCCTGGACTACTTCAATAGCTTGATGCTTATTCTTCATGCCCCATTTCTCCCCCTTTCAATCTTCCCTCCATTCAGCCAACAAAGTGTTTTTCCCAAAACACTAGGACAATCATGTTATCCCTACATTCAATAAATTTGACTGCCTATGACCTCTGGTATCAAATACAAAATTTTCTGCTTGGTGCCTTCATTCACACCTTTCTAGACTTTTTTACACCTTACACCTCTTTCCTCATGTGAAAAAAAGAGGTCGTCTCCCACTGCATCTCAGACCATCTCCAGTAGTCCTGCTCTATATCTTGCTTCTTTATCCAGATGGCTCCAGAAGAGGAAGTGAGGCTGATGTCTTTGTACAGCTGACACTCACTTAAAACCAATTCAATTGCAAGTATCAGCATCACCTTTTTGATGTCATAGTCCTCTTCAAGAACAAAGTACAAACAACAACAACTATAACAACCCTCCCTGTGCACTCTTTGATCCAACTACACTGGCCTCCTTGTTGTTCCATGACCAAAACAATTTATATCTCAGCTCAGGGAATTTTCACTAATTGTCCCACATAGCTAAAATGCTCTTCCTAATATCAATCTGTTGGCTTAATATCAATCTGTTAGCTTCCCTGATTTCCTATAACTCTCAACTAAGATACCATCTTCTCCAAGAAGCCTTTCCTAATCCCTCTTAATTGTAGAAACTCCCCTATCAATTATTATTTATTTTGTAAATAGCTTGTTCATATGTAGATGTTTGCTTACTATGTCTTCCAACATATTGTGAACTCCTTAGGACAGGGATTGTCTTTTGCTTTTCTTCATAGCTCGAGTACCTAGCTTGGTGCCCGGCATATAGTAGTTCCTAATAAATGCTTGTGATTGACTGAACTTTCTTCATTATTTTAGCCTTCACTTCTTCTCTTATCTTTTATAGTTGATACTCATGCTCTTATAGACTAGAACATCATATTCAGAACTTGAAATCAGAAAAGTATTATGGCTAAAGTGATAGATTGAGAGAAGGGAAGACCTGAACTTGATTCCTGACTCAGACTTTTGCTAACCATGTAACTATAAGCTCTCTGAGTCTCAGCTTCTTTATTTATCGAATGGGGACAGTAATTACACCTACCTCCTAGAGTGGTTATGAATATAAAGGGAGAGAATACATGTAAAGAGGTTTCCAAATAGTGATCTCTCTGAATTTTAGCTATTTCTTTCATAAAATGGAAAGGGGGTGCTGTACTCAAAGGCCCGTCAAATCTCTAAATATTACTCTCTAAAGAGTAATATCCATTTCTAAATCTAAGATCCACAGAATTAATATATACAGCTATGTTCTGATTTATTTGAATAATGGATTCCCCTGAAGTGGTCACGTTATTTGAATTCACACCATATAAATCCATTAAGTCAGAACTAATAACCATATTTTATATAATTATAACTTTTAGCACTATGCATTTAACATACAACTACTTCAGGGGATTTATTATTTGTACTAATTGGGACCTGGCTGTATATATGAAATTTGTGGATCTCAACCTTAAATAGAACATATTATTATGTATAATTTTGAATTGATTTCATTGTTTCAGAGTCTTCTCTTTCCAAATACAGAGGAGAATTTTGAAACAGCAGCTATGACTTCTGTTTCTTCTTTGTTCTTCTTCATTACCTTCATTTCCCAGTATATCTTCCCCCTGTCTATCAGAACCAACCATTATAACAAAGAACAGAAAAGAAAAAAAGGGGGGGAGGAAGAATATATCTAAGAAAAACAAAATAATAAAGCAAATCAAAGCTAAACAAAAATAAAACAGTTCAGTTATATTCCATTCTCTAATACACACCCATATTGCCCCATCTTTGTTTTGAGGCTAATCTGTGTCATTAGATTCTGTCTCTTGCTTATCTTCCTAGTTCCTAATATAATAACCCAAACAAATATGATAATCTATGTGAAAACACTTTGAAATCTATGAAACAATAAAAAGATATACAGATTTCTTCTTTTTTTTTCTTTTTTCTTTTTGGAGGGCAATTGGGGTTAAGTAACTTGCCCAAGGTCACACAGCTAGATTTTTGTTTGTGTGTGCATGAAGTGTCTGAGGTCAGATCCGAACTCAGGTCCTTCTGACTCCAGGGCCAATGCTCTACTCACTGCGCCACCTAGAAGCCCTTACAGATTTCTTTCTTTTAAAAAAGATTAGAGCAAGTATGCTAACATTTACTCATTTGATTCACTTGGAAGAATCAAATGTGATGTGAGACAGACAGAGACAGGGAAGTAGTGAAAGAGAAGGGGGGGAAAGGAAGAAGAAATGGAAAGAGAAAGAAAATGAGAGAGAGGGGGATGGAAGGGGGAGAGAGAAGGGGAAGGATACAGGAGAGAAGAAGGAGTAATGTAACTAGGCAATGACATCCTGTGAGTGCATTTTTTCCCCCTTCATGGGTACAGTGTGGTCTGAATACTTTGTGACACATATAATTATTAGTCACTCTCCTATGGGAGAAGTCACTAGTCATTCTCCTATGGAAGAAAAGACCCCATTAGAAAAGAAAGAGGATCACAGTCTGGAAAAAAGGAGGTTGGTCAGGTAGCAACTTTCCTTGGTGATGATGCAGCTATCCCTAGGGGTATATAATAGCAAGGATGCTGTGTCCATGAACTATGTCCTGTTGAGACAGTGCTGGTCCAACAGAGCACCCCTCCTTCCTTGGACCAATAAATGCCTCATCTCCATATCTCCTTTGATGTGGGTTGCTCCTGTTGGTTGAGAGTAGAAATACCCATTCTATATGGAAGCCTGGCCTTGGTTCCTGGAAGCCATCTTAGGACCTCTCTCTGCCTAACTAGAATGAAATTGACAGAAGCATGTGTGTACCCAACTTAGAGCAGACTGACTCACGATAGTTCGTACCTCCTCTTATTATGGGGTTCTTTTTAGGCTATGGAAGCCTTTCCTTCTCTAGGGAACTAGCTGGTCCTCATTTGCAGAATGGTCAGAAGCCTGAAATGTATATCCTTCAACGATAATCACCTCTGCAACTTCAGATTGAAGGGTCAGCCTGAAATTCCATCTGTGACCTCTTCCTCCTAATCTGTGTTGTTCAGGCAGCCCTAGAGTGAGAAAGATGCCAGTGCTTTCCTTTGATCTACCAAGATGAGCTCCTTTCTTCCCATGTGCACAGTTCATCTACTTGGGTTTTTTTTATTGTGGTGATAATAATGAGGGAAAGCAAAGGCAATAAAGAACATTTATACTATGCTCCCTAATGTGAATTAATGTAAAATTGTGTCTGGGGAGATAGAATACATATACATTAAACTGCAGAAAAATGATTTTTACATAGTAAATTAATGGTAAGTATAAATTTAAAGAGAACTCTTAAATTTCTTTATTTAATTAATTTATTAGTTTAGTTTCAGTTAACAAGATTCAATTCCATAATTCCTTGAATTTCAATTTTCCTTTACCTCCCTCCCCCCACCCCCCACGACAGCATATAGTCCAGTAAAGGATCTGCAAATACATTCATATTAGACATTAGTCCAATTACAAAGGTGTATTGTACTAGGTGGGATGAAAAAATGGTAAAGAAGAAATAAAACAAAACAATGAAAAGAAAAAGATCAATTAGTTTCCTTCCATCAGGATTCAGGCTCAGTTCTTTCTAGTTATATCTCTGGATGTCGCATTTCTCTCCTTCATGAGTCTTTTGGGATTGACTTATATCACTGCATTGCAGAAAAGGGTCCAGTCTGTCATAGTTGGTCATGACACATATGATGTGTCTGTGATTGTATACAAATTTCTTCTGATTCTACTCTTCTCAGCATCAGTTTGTAAAAGCCTCTCCAGGTAAATATGAAGTCTGTCTCCTCCTCATTTCTTATAGCACAATAATATTCCATTACATTCATTTACTACAAATTGTTTAGCCATTTCCCAATTGATGGTCACCCCTTTAGTTTCCAGTTCTTTGCAACCACAAAAAGAGCTGCTATAAATATTTTTGTACTTATGGGTCTTCCTCCCACTTCTATGATCTCTTTGGGATATAACCCTAGAATTGGTATTGCTGGGTCAAAGGGTATGATAGTATTTATAGCCCTTTGGGCATAATTCCAGATTGCTCTCCAGAATGGTTGGATAAGTTCACAACTCCACCAGCAATGCATTAGTGTTCCAATTTGCCCACATCCTCTCCAACATTTGTCATTTTTTTGTTTTGTCATCTTAGCCAATCTGACTGGAGAGATGTGGTATCTCAGAGTTGTTTTGATTTGCATTTCTCTAATCAATAGTGATTTAGAGCATTTCTTCATATGCTTATAGATATCTTTAATTTCTTTCTCTGAAAACTACCTGTTCATAAGCTTTGACCATTTATCACTTGGGGAATGACTTGTATTCTTATAGATTTGACTCAATACTCTGTAAATTTTAGAAATGAGTCCTTTATCAGAGACATAGGTTGTAAAAATTCTTTCCCAATTTCCCACCTCCCTCTTGATCTTGGTTACATTGGCTTTGTTTGTACAGAAGCTTTTAAATTTAATTTAATCAAAATTATCCATTTTGCAATGCTCTCTAATTCTTGTTTGGTCCTAAAGTCTTCCCCTCTCCACAAATCTGACAGGTAAACTATTCCTTGCTTTCCCAGATTGCTTACATTATCATCCTTTATACCTAGATCATGTACCCATTTAGACTTGATTTTCATATATGGCATTAGGTAATGCTCTGTGCCCAGTTTCTGCCACACTGTATTCCAGTTTTTCCAGTAGTGTTTGTCAAATAGTGCATTCTTTCCCCAAAAACTGGGGTGTTTGGGTTTATCGAACAATAGATTACTATATTCATTAACTGCTGGGTCTCCTGTGCCCAATCTATTCCATTGATCCACTACTCTATGCCTCTGCCAGTACCAAGCAGCTTTGATGACTGTTGCTGTATAATACAGATTAAAACCTGGCATAGCTAGTCCTCCTTCCCTAGCATTTCATTTCATTAATTCCCTTGATATTCTAGACCGTTTGTTTTTACAAATAAATTTTGTTATTATTTTGTCTAACTCTAAAAAGTAGTTTTGAAGGTCCTTTTTTGGGAGGTATTTTCTCCAATTACTTCACTAATTTTACTTTTTAAGGATTTGTTTTCTTCACTGAGACTTTTTTCCAAGTTGGTCACTGCCTCCCTGATTTGGTCTTTAAAATCTTTCTTAAGATAATCCAAGAATGCTATTTGGGCTTGAGACCAGTTCATATTTCCTTCTGTGGTCTCAGGTGTGGTTAGAGAGTCCGTATTGTCCTGTGTATTTGGTTGTTCTTGACCTACACAGTAAGTGCGGATTGATTTTCTTGCCTTCCCCTTCTCCTTCTCAGCTTCCTTCCTTCCCATTGTGATTACCTATTTCTTAATTTCTCAGGCTATGAGCTTAGGGCCTGGTCTTTGATTTTGAATTCTGTAGCCTCTGTGTGGCTAGTTTATGGCTAAGGCAGGAATGTCAGAGAGGAATGTAGATGTGTCTGTGGGGGTGAATATGACCACTTCAGATTTCTGCTTCTATACCCCTGGACTATAAGCAGGCTTTTGTTGGTGAGGTGAGGTGGGGCTTGTTGGGACCCCTCCCTCTCTTCTCTTCAGACTCCTGGTTTTCTCAGTTACACCCCTTCTTGGAGACTCCCAAGCCTGAGGCTATTTCCATTAACTTGGGATTTCAATCTGGGTGGGAGACTTATCTTTGGGTTTTCTACTTCATGAAGGAGGGATGAGAGGATCAGAGCAGCTAGAATTTACTTTGCCATTATAGCCCCTGTATTATACAGGCAGGCAGTTTCTAATCTTCCAGGCTGGGGGACAAACAATATAGGAGAAGCTGCTTTCTCCACTGGGGGCCTGACTCTTCTACCTGGCTCCAATGATTCCTCCTGTCCCCTCGTGAGATGAAGGTTAGATGACTTTGATTCATCCTTGGTAAGTCTGTAGGCTGGGGCTTCTCTCTCTGGTGTAGTCTGCTTGTCTGCTATTAAGTCTGAGCTTTGCAGACCCCACATGGTCTGCGTTTGTCCTGTCGGGATGCACTGAGCAATTTCCTTGGCTGGATTCTGCCACACTCCCTCTGCAAGTGGATTTTGTCCCTCCAGAATCCATCCAGATTCACTTTTGAATGTTTAGTGACTGAGGAGCTTAGCGAGGTTACTGCTTCCTTTCTGCCATCTTGGCTCCACTCTGAACTCTTGAATTTCATTAATTAAGAAATAAAATTTGTCATTAATGAAAGAGCTTCTGATGCTAACATCACTATCCCATGTCCTCATTGTCCAAAATGAAAAGAATTATACTCAAAATCCAAACAATATCTCCAAAAATAGAATAAAACATTTTAGGGGTGAGAGAACACAGTGGAAAGAACATAAGGTCAGAAAGTCTAGGCATGACTCTGTTACTACCTTTCTGTCACTGTGACAAAACTTCTCAGGATGTCAGTTGCATATTTGTCAGTTAAGTACAAGAACATTCACATGGGATATTTTCATAAGCTTTTTGTGAGGAAGGCTTTGTGGAAGTTTTTCATGACTATATAAACCAGAATTGTTTTGAGATTAACTTAGATAAAATCTTTCAATACTTCAGACACTTTCTTTTTTTTTAAGAAACAGAAAAAGTAACACTAAAATGTGTTTCTATAGGACGTGGACATGCAGTTGCAATGATAATAAAAATACAATGATACCTGCTCATGTTTATAAAGTACTTTTTAAGGTTTGCAAAGTGCTACACATATACTATATAATTTCTTCCTCACAACAATGCTATGAGGTAGGAGCTATTATTAGGCACTGGGACTATAATGTCCTTCTAAAAATATTATTTATGACATTCTTCTTTAAAAATTCATTCTAAATTATTTCCCTCCCTTCCATGCCTTTCCCACCCATTGTGAAGGCAAGAAATGTGACATTAATTATACACGTAAAATTATGCAACAATTATTTCTGTATCAGCCATATTACAAAAAGAAAAACAAAGTGAAAGATCCTTCAATCCACATTCAGACTACATAAGTTCTTCCTCTGGAGGTGGATAGCATTTTTCATCACAAGTCCTTCAAGAATTACCTTTGATCATTATATTGATCAGAAAGCTTAAGTCCTTTACTTTTGATCACCCTACATTATTGCTATTGCTGTGTTCAATGTTCTCATTTTGTTCATTTCACTTAGCATCAGTTCATTTAAGTCTTTCCAATTTTTTTTTCTGAAACCACCCTGCTCATCGTTTCTTTTAGCACAATAGTATTCTATCATAACTGTATACTACAACTTACTCAGGCAACCCCCAATTGCTGGTCATCCTCCAATTTCTAATTCCTTTCCACCACAAAACAAAAGAAAAACAAAAACAAAAACTCTGCTATAAATATTCCTGTACATATAGTTTTTTTTTTAATTTCTTTTGGATTACAGACCTAATAGTGGTATGTTTGGATCAGAATATAAACAGTTTTATAGCTGAATTGGCATATCCAAAGTGTTCTCCAGAATGGTTGGATCAGTTCATAATTCCATCAACAGTATATTAGTGTCCCAATTTTTCCACATCCCATCCAAATTTGTCATTGTCCTTTTCTGTCATATCAGGCAATCTGATAGGTATGAGGCAATACCTCTGAGTTATTATAATTTGTATTTCTCTAACAAATTGTGATTTAGAGAATGTTGAAATCCATATCCTTATAGAAAGCTTTGATTTCTTCTTTTGAAAATTGCTTCTTCTTATACTTTGATCATTTTCAATTGGGAAATAATTTGTATTCTTGTAAATTTGAGTCAGTTCTCTGTCTCTCTCTTTCTCTCCATATATATATATATATATATATATATATATATATATATATATATATATATATATATATATATATTAGAAATGAGGCTTTTATCAGAATAACTTGCTGCAATTCCTCCCCCCCCTGCCCATTTTCTGCTTTTCTTCTAATCTTGGTTGCATTGGTTTTGTTTATACATTTTCTTGGTGTCATCAAAATTAAGCATTTTACATTCTATAATGTTTTCTATCTTGGTTTGGTCATAAATTCTTCTCTTATACATAGATCTGATGGACAAAATTTCTATGCTGCCCTGATATTATGCCCTAAAGGTTATAAACCGTTATATCTAAATTGTGCAACTATTTTGACCTTAACTTGGTATATGATATGAGGTGTTATTATATACTAAGCTTTTGCCAAACTGCTCTCCATTATCATATAATCTACAAAGAATGATACTTTTGTTTCTTTACTGTCTATTCTACTTACTTCAATTTTTTTTTTTCATTGCCATACCTAGCATTTCTAGAACAAAGTTGAAAAATAGTGGTGTTAAGTGATATCTGTGTTTCACTCCTGATCTTCTAGCTTATATCCATTACAGATTATTTCCCTCATAGTTTTAGATAGATTTACTTATCATTTTAAGGAAAGTGCCATTTATTCCTATATTTTCTAGTCTCTTTCATTTAAATGAGTGTTGTATTTTCTCAAAAGCTTTTTCTGCAACTGTTGAGATTTTTGTTTTTGTTTTTATTACTGACATGTTTAATTACGCTGATAGTTTCCCCAATACTGAACCAGTCCTGCATTCCTAACATGAATATCACTTGGTTATAATGTACTAACTTTATTATATATTGCTATAATAACCTTGCGATTATTTTATTAAAATTTCTTTGCATTAATATTCATTAGAAAATTGGTCTATAGTTTTCCTTCTCATTTCTGCTTTCTTATTTTAGGCACTGGAATCACACTTATGTCATAAAAGCAATTTGATATGATAGTTTCCTTTCCATTTTTTTTCAAATTGGAATTAATAATTATTAAAATGCTTGGTAGAATTCATTTGTGAATCCACCTGTTTCTGGGAAATTATTCTTATGCAACTCATTGAAGGCTTGTTCAATTTATGTTTCTAAAATACAATTATATATGGACAGCTAGATGGCTCAGTGAATAGAACACTGGCCCTGGAGTGAGGAGGACCTGAGCTCATACTTGGCCTCAGACATTTAACATTTAGTAGCTGTGTGACCTTGGGCAAGTCATTTAACCCCAATTGCCCTGCCTTCCCTCCTCCAAAAAAAAAAAAAAGCAAAATAAAATAGGATTATTAAAGGTTCTATTTCCTCTTCTGTTAATCTAGGCAATTTATATTATTGTAAATATGTATCCATTTCACTTAGATTTTGAGATTTATTAGAACATAATAGGGCAGGGATGGAGCCAAGATGCTGGCATAGAAGCATCTGTTCACTTCCCCCATAACCACCTCAAATACCTATAAAATATGACTCTAACCAAACATTAGAGTTATGTACCCACAAAGTTACAAAGAGAAACAAACCTCCCACTTAAGGCAGCCTGGCAGGCAGACAGGAAGGGACCATTGCAGCACACTAGGAGAAGAGTGGGATGGAAAAATAATTTCAAAAGCTCACTGAAGAAAGTAATTGATTCAGAATTAGATTGGAACAAATGGAAGCTAGTGAGTTAATGAGAAATCAAGATACTATTAAACAGATCCAAACAAACAGAAAAAAAAAATGAAGGCAATGTGAAATATCTCATTGGAAAAACCACTGACCTGGATAATAGATCCAAGAGAGATCATTTTAAAATTATTAGACTACCTGAAAGCTATGATAAAAAAAAAAGAACCTAGAAATCATCCTTCCATAAATTCTCAAGGAAAATTGCCCTGATTTTTTAGAACCAGAGGGCAAAAGAGAGGTTGAAAGAATCCACCAATCACCTCTTGAAAAAGATCCCAAAAAGGAAACTCCTAGGAATATTATAGCCAGGATCCAGAGTTCTCTGATCAAGAATAAAATATTAAAAACAGCTGAGGAGAAAAAATTTGAATATTGTGGAAACACAATGAGGATAACACAGAATCTGGAAGCTTCTACATTGAGGGACTGAAGGGCTTGGAACATGATATTCCGGAGGTCAAAAGATCTGGGATTAAAACCAAGAATCACCTACCCAGCAAAAATGATTACTATGTTTCAGGGGGAAATATGGTCATTCAATGAAATAAAGGACTTTCAAGCATTCTTGATGAAAAAACAAGAATTAAATAGAAAATTTGTCATTCAGATACAAGAAGCAAGAGAAGTATGAGAAGATAAGCAGGAAAAGAAATCATAAGGAACTTTTCAAACTTGAACTATTTCATTCCTACATGGAAAAACGATAATTGTAACTTATGAAACTTTTTTTCAGTATGGGAATAGTTGAAGAGAATATAAATGTATGTGTGCATGTATGTATGTATATATGTATATACATATATGTATGTACATACATATATACATTTATATAGGATGGTATATGGGCATATGAATACATATGTGAGTGTGTGTATTTTGTGTGAGGTCATTCTCTTCACATTCATAGTTATGATTACTAACTGTGTAGTTCCCTCCATCCTAATTTTCCCTGTTTATTCTTCTCTTTTGCTCTTTTAACCCAGTCTTTCATCAAGAGTCTGTTACACTTCTGATCATTGCCTCTCTTAACTTGACCTTCCTTCTATCATCCTTTCTCTTATAACTTTATACTTACCATTCATTTCAATGAGGTGGAGAAATATCGAATGAGGAAAAAACCTGTCTTTCTAGGCTGGTACATTTTCTGAAACTTTTAGTCTTAGAGAATTGCTTAGAGCCCCAAGAGGCAAAGTATCTTGTGCAGAAGATAATACTATCTATAATATTGTCCTCATTTTATAGAGGAAAAATCTGAAGCACTTAGAAGTCATGAAAATTGATCATCCATATCAGGGCAATTATAAGTCAGAGATACAATTTTAATTCATGTCTTCCTAATTCAGATTCTAGCACAGTATCTACCTTCAATAAATAACCAAAAAATTAAGTAAATAACCATGTTTTCTAGATTACTGGAAGGAGTTTCTTTGTGGATTACTCAATGATCATGGAAATGCTTTAATGTCAACAAGATAAAAACTGAATGTAAAGCAAGAGTCATATAGATCATGGTAGAAGAGTGAAAAAAAGTATTAGATAAGGAGACACATAATCTGAATTCAAATTCCAGTTATGCCATTTTGGTACCATGCAACCATGGGTTGCATGGGTTGCCATCATCAGTCTTCTGGGTTTCACTTTTCTGATTTGCGAAATAGTAGGGTTATATTAGATGACTTTCTAAAACCTTTTAGTGTGCATTTGTGAGTAATGCTATGGATTGTAGATAACTACTCATAGTTTTCCAAAGATGTGTTTTGTTTATTTAAATTTGCAACAGTCACTTTATCTTAAAAAAAAAATTCTGCAATCATTTTAAACATGAACAAATTTGTGATTTTAAAAAGCCCTCAGATTTTAAATCAAGTCAGTTCCACATGTATTCTTTGAGGTTGCTTGTAAAAGGTAGGATTTTAAGTACATGTTATGTATAATATATTGCTCTAAGTAGTAGGAAGATATGATATTTGTTGTTAATTATGTTGAACTATGATTAAGTGAGCATTTTGTGACCCTCCTTTTCTTGAGACATTCATAGGAAGCAAGAGATGTATAAAGCCAGGGGTTGCAATGGCTAATCATTGTGGATGATTTGGGGGTGAAAATAAAGAAATGTATTTCTTTCTGCCATATTAAATACAAAACTTCAGTTATACATCTGCTAATATTTTCAAAGAATAAATTGAGCTATAAAGAATTGACCCAATTTTTAATGGCATAGCCAGTATGTTCACTTATATTTCAGAACCTCTTATGGATACTGGCAAAGTACAGTTTAAAATTATTTCTACCAAAAGGTACCAGATGAATTCAAGTTAACAATAAATTGAAATCATAGATGTTTAATTTTCTTTGGAGGAAAAATTTCCCCAAAAGAAAAGTAGCTATGTTAAACCTTTCAGTGAAGTCAGCACAGGCAGAGAGAATCCTACCAAATGAAAAGAAAAGATTGCCCCAGGGGTCTATGCAATCCAATTTTTTTTTTTTCCATTGACAAAAGATCTGAATTACCGACACAATATGGGTGATAGTTTGATCTTGTGAATATGTAAAGCTAGTGATTACAATGATTGCAGAACTGTTTTCTTGTTCAAAAGAGTTATTCAAAACCTTAGGTGGTTCTAAAGCCTAGGCATGTGATTTGATTGACTATATTGGAGCTATTATACAATATTGTGCCTTTGGCTACAAAGAAAACCATGGGGGAATGACCCTTGTGCTTTAAAATTGTATATACATTATGGATGTTAAAGATAATGATGAATATCTCATTATGACAGAATCTAATCCTTTCTGGTTTACTTTATCCACTATTAAATCTATGACTCTATATCTATTTTCCCCCTCACTCCTTGTCCCACAAGTCCAACTATCTCATTATTAGCTCTACCTGGATTTCTAGCAATCCTGTCCACTCAATATAATCAAAATTTATTTCATCATCTTTCTTAAACTGCTACTCTTCCTTATGCCCTTGTAACCCATGGACCAACAGCCCAAGCTCCAAACTTTTAAGGACAAAGGTCAAACTTTAGTATGCTACATAAATCCCTCAATGATATATTTTTTTTTGTTTGTGTCCATCTAAAGAATTTACTGATGGAAACTTATTAATAGAGTTCAAACACATTTTGTGTATAAATCTCCATAAATTTTGACAAAAATTCCCAGCTTATGGATAAACACAGGTAATGATTTATATTAGGTATATGGCAGTTTTTGACAGAAAATGTCAAAAAAATGTAAAAGAGTTACAATATCCCGTAACAGTTGACACAATTCTGTTCTATTGTCCAGTGATTTCCGTCTTACTTCCTATCAAGTTTTTTTAGAATTGTAGATTAATCCTATGGTTTCTATCCCTAAAAAGGGCAATGAAGTTGAATATCCCAACAGGGAATATATGCCATTTATATACCAACATGGAAAGAGTGAAGATATATATCCAAGCCTTTTAATTCCTCATGTCATGATTTTAGTCACTTGCTCCTCTCCTGTCTCCCAAGGGTCACATACTTAATGTTCTTTCCCCAAAGAGGCTAGCACCTCCCACTAACTACTATTTTTTTCTATAAAGCTTAGTTATGAAATTTGAAAGTTAAATATATCAGAGAGATAATCCTCAGCCTGGCACTTTGCCAGGAAATCAACCCTTCTCTAATCAGGAACTTGCATTCACAAAATTTAGACACTTCTCTAGAAAGTAGGGGTTCAGGAACTCCATCATTTAACTCTCATAGTATCTCTATCTCTGTCTCTCTCTTTCTCCCTCCCTCTCTCCTTCCCTCCCTCTTTCAGGCAAGGACAAAAATAAGAAATAAAACTATGTTACTGTTTCTCCAAAGTTGGGTGTGGGGTAGAACTTGGAATTCAGTAACTCTACACTTAGTTTATATGAGAAAAAGACAAAACATGCAACCACTATTTGTCTTTATCATGAGAAAACTGTTAGTGTCTACATGCAGAGAAATTTCAGGGATTTGGTCTACCTTTAAGTTTCATCCCCTTTGGTCTGTCATTTTTAAAACTCAAAATACATAAAGATCAAAGGCTGAGGTTATGATAAAGACTCATGTGTAGGCCCGCAGAAAGGAGTGGCTCTACACCACAGAGACAAAGCACACTATCATAGATAGGGAGCTAGTCTCAGAACCAGAAGGACCTGGGTTCAAAACATAACATCTCTGATACATACTGGATATTAGATCCTGATAAAATGACCTAAGTTCTTAGTACTCTAGACAATTCTCTAACATTAAATTTTGTAAAGTTAGTGTCCAAATATATTGGTTGAAAGAATTTCCTCATCCCAGAGTTCCCTATACCAGTGGAACCATTGCTCTAGTTTCTAAACCATTCCATAGCAATCTGAGATAACCATTTCATCCTCAATCACCAAGAAGCATTTTCTGGGAGGAACCAAGGGGCATCAGGCCCAAATTCTCTGTAGAAAGTTGAAATAAATATTCCTAACCCTGAAAAGTTTTGAAACTTATCAAAGAATGTCTCTGTTTAACACTCTGCAATCCATAATTCTGTTATCACCATTCTCTTAGTCATATATATCTGCAATTTTGGAATTATTTTTTACTCCTTTCTCCTTCACCATCTATATTTATCACTTGTAAAGCTGTATTGATTTTAATGAGAAGAGAACCTGAATTTGAATTTCTTTTCTACTACTTCCTGACTGTATGGTGTTAGGTAAATCACTTAATCTCATAGCCTCAGTTTCCTCACTTGTGAAATGAGGGAACTGGACTAAATGATTAGAATGATCCATTCTGACCCTAAATCTATGAGCCTGTGATATTGAATTAATCACACACTTTTCAAAAATGACACCATTATCATGATTTAAATTTTCTGCAGCTCAAAATTCTATGACAATAGACAACTGATCTTTCACCTTGGCTCTGGTTACTCTTCTCTCCAATATCTCCTTTGTATTGCTACTAAAGTTAACTTTTTATTTTATAGGTCTGAGAAACATGGCTAATAGCTTGGCATATTGAATTAATAGACATCCTGAGGATACCATTGTTCTAGGGTATGGACTAGTGGTTATTGATTACTAGAATACTAGCTTTTTTTTAGATTTCACCCTTTCATTTATCATTCTTTTATACTTTCATATACCAAACCACATTTCTGAAAAAAAATGATTGTAGCATGATCTTCTAATATTTTTATAATAGTTTGATCAAAGGAACTGAGACAATGTTTTACACCTAATAAACACTTAGATGTTCATGTAATTAAATTTTTTTTCTTATCTCCCATCTATTTAAACTTAATAGCAAAGAAATGGTACTGAAACAGATACAGTGATTTAGCAAGCACCAAAATAGGATCCAATTTATATCCGTGAATTTTTTGAGTTTGTAATGTGAAAAGTTGGGAAGGTAGATGATTTAGTGGATAGAGTGCCACAAATGGAGTCAGGAAGACTCTTCTTCCCAAGTTCAAATCTGGCCTTAGACACTCAGTGGCTGTGTGGCCCTGGGAAAATCACTTAACCTTGATTGCTTCAATTTCTTCATCTGTAAAATAAGCTAGAGAAGGAAGTGGCAAATGACTCTAGCATCTTTTCCAAGAAAAACCTAAAATGGTATCAGGACATAACTGAAAAAAAATGAACAATTACAAAGAAATGTCAAGAGGTTTAATATCTGCTGTGGTTAAATAAACATGAGCTCAACTAAGAAAGATGTATAAAAATGTGAATACAACTCAGGGGACTTGTATTTATATATTATTCTATATCTAATACCTCAGTGATCTTGGACCAATAGACGAAGTTGCTTTATATCTTTGGGCAGTATCATCAGTAAATGAGGATTTTGTCCTGTCTGACCTCTATGTTTCATTTTAGAGGTATATCCACAGAGTTATAGTTTTAATATCCAGGTAAACTTTTATCTGTTGTGGTTTACTTATTTTCAATTGATGCTATGTTTTCAGCAGAAATAAAACTTGACCCCAAAGCCCTTCTGATTTTGATGTTGAAGACAGTATTTACAATGAATATAAAATTGTTCTATGATTCATAAAAGAAAAATAAATAGCAAAATAAACAATTAGGATTCTCTCTATTCTGACACTGCAAAGTTCAACTTTCATGTTTGAACTAAGCTTTGTCTTCAAGTCCACAGTGCCTTTCTCTGAATAATAATTGTCTGTTCAAATTAATCTAATCTTTATTTCACAGTGAAGAATCTGCAGCCAATATTTTTACATAGTGATACATATAACCAGTACTTTTTGTCTTTTAAGATATGAAAGGATTATCTTTCATGATCATATTAGATATGATTCTAATTCCTGATGTTCTCAGTTGTTCTTCATGTCATATAACAACTGTTTATCCTTCAAGCCATAGCACTGCAACAAAACTAAATATTAAACATGAAATTATTAAATACATCTGGAAATCTCACCTTCCTGTCATGAAATAGATGAAAAAAATAATTCTATATACCTTTAAATTTCAGAGCATACATTGATGTTGGTTATACAAATCTTTATGCTATTGAAATTTTGTAGTGAGAAAGACTGAAAGAAGGCAAAGAAAATCTCATTTGAGAGGGAAATGGATGAAACTAGCAATAGTAATATGAAATGTGTATTTTGATAGACAAAACTAGTTTGTTGATGGTTACAGAGTATGATAATGATCAAATAAGGCCAGGAGATGAATAGAGACTTGAAAACATTTGCTAAATGAAAGCAAAGTAGTATATTAAAATAAATCCAAGTTTACAACACATATAGAAAATGCTCCATAGTTATTTGCTGAACAGAGAAATGAATTAAGGAATGACTGAATGTCTCTGCATTTTTACTTGCTATTGAAAATTATTTGCATTCTTTTATGCTACTATCATTGGGTCAACACAAAGACCAGAAAAACAAAATAGTCCTGAGAAACTCACATCTCCATTGTACATGTTCCTTTAAAAATTAATTTGAGGTGAAGTTCACCATCCTGCTAAGGGCTAAAGCTGGGACAAACCCATCAAAAGTAGCCTATTTTTAAAAAGACAGTTAAGTACCAGAGGTAGTGAAACCACGAACCAAGCTAATTATCTGATAGCTGTTAGCTGAGGCTCCAGAAGAACAAATGGCTATTTTTTTTAATCATAGAAGGATTTATTTCCACATAAAACTATACAAAGAAAGGAAAACCACAACCTACAAAACAATTTTGTTATTAATTTAAACAGTTTTACACAGTCAATTTGTCCTTGATTTTAATGTGGCAAATTATATTGTGTATATTTTTAGATTTATGTTATCCTTCAAGAGTAGGCATGAATATGTCCATTTAAAATTTTAATCCCATAATTTTAATATGTATATGCATACACATTATTCATATGCATATATTCCAAATACCTAAAAAAACCATAACATCAGGTACTATTCATAAATGCTTAATATGTGCCTAATGATAGATATGAGTAGTGGTAGTAGCAGTAGTAGTAGCAGCAGCAGCAGCAGCAGCAGTAGTAGTAGTAGTAGTAGTAGTAGTAGTAGTAGTAGTAGTAGTGGTGGTAGTCATCAGAGTTGTGGTGGTGATGGTGATGGTGGTGGTAGTGGTGATGGTAGTAGTAGTAGTAGAGGAGAAAGAAGAGAGAATAGTGATAACAAGCTATTTGGTTTTAATAAAAACATATTAAGCAGTACCTTCATCTAATATATTCTTTCTCCATTGGTTTCAAAATGTTTTCTGGAATCAATGTCTAAAGTTACTAGTATATACGAGAGAAAAAATAGGCACTGGAGGCTTCAAGTATGAATGTAGATATCAAACTGAACCAATGGATTAAGGCAATATTTAAAAAAAAATCTTAATCTCTGTTAGCCAAAAAGATAGCATAGCTTAAATTTATAAAAGATAAAATAGTATCTCAGTATGTTAATGCCCTATGCATGACCTGAAATCAAAGTTAAATGAGACAGTCATATTTAAAGCAATTAACAACTACAAAATTATTCAACATACACTTTCAGAACTTATAAATAAACCATAAAAGATTTATAAAGTGTCTTAACAAAAAGTGACTTATTATTAGCTAAACTCGAGACTCATAACCCTAAAGTTGATTTAGAAAGATGAATACTTCCTAAATAAAAAAAAAATGAACTGGAAGGGATTTTGAGGCTATCTAATGGTTTTATTGTCAAAACAACTGAAGGCCATAAAGGTGAAGTGACTTGCCAAAGATACATAAGGGATAACAAGTAGAGCCAGGATATAAACCCAGGTCCACTTATTCTAAAGCCAGTTCTTTTTCTACCAAATGCATTGGTGGAAGGAATTCACTCTGTTGAAGAACATTGACAGACATATTCAGAATGCATGATTTCAAACAATTAAAAACCTATTGAAATTCTTTTGGGACAGACATAAAGCAAGTAACAGTGAAGGCTAAAAAGACACATGCTATCATATTTGTTGAGTATAACTGAAAGTGAAGTTTCACCTCTGGATGAAGTGCATGAAATGATTGTGATCTTAAAATAGAGTCACATGGTCCTTTGTGGATAATATCTGAATAAAGTCAACTAAAATATATTGATAGGAGCATCAGACAAATGACTGGGTTTTAAAGATTTATTAATGTTAATAGAAAGTTTTATTATTGTAATAAAGACCAGGGTTCAATGAAGTGTTATCCTTAAGGATCATAGAAAGAATCAATTAATCATTAAGCATTTATAAAGTGATAACTATGTCCTATTAATCAATTTAGGACATGAAGATGGTAGAAACCGATAGAGATCAGTACAAGCTACAAAAATTTAGCACCTAACAAATATTAAGCAAGCTATGTCCTTGTCATTTGAATTATCTTTCAGAAACTCACTAACATTCAATTGCTAAGGGAAAATAAATCCCCATACTCCAATTCCAGTTCTCAAAATATCCTGGAGAACCTAGACAGTGCATTGGATTTGAACTGGACTATCCTTACAGACCAAACTATTACAAACAATTGTAGGTCCATACAAATGTCTGCACACTATTTTTAATACATGTCCCCATATCAAATGATCAATTTCATAACTCTCTCTCACTCTCTTTCTCTCTCTATATATGTACATATGTATGTTTATGCGCACATGTATGTGTGTATGTTTATATATATGGGTATACACATACACATATATATGTATACACATACATATGCATATATATAACTACCTAGTAGAAGAAATCATTATTACATGGGGAAAGATGAGGTAAATATGATTCCCATTATCTCGCCTTCTACTAGTGCTTTACCAGGGCAATTTTCTGTGAGAGAATAGAGGAGACATTGTTTTATCCACCTGTGCAGTACTACAAAGAAGACAAAATATAAAAGAATAATAGCATTTCTGGGTCATTTGTATATAAACCCAATCAGCAATATGAGAATAAAATTTTGACCATAATAATCACAATAAATAACTTCATAGACATTGAAATCTGTGGCTTAATAGATGGTATCATGACATTGCAAATGGAATGCTAGACTTAGAGTCAGCTGGTCTAAGTTGAAATTTCGACTTTAACACCCACTACATGTGTGATGGTATAGATAAGTCATTTAACCTTCATTTGTCTTTGTTAATTCTGAGTGTGAAATTATAGTTTAAGAAGAAGGAACTGTCAAAGCAAATCAAAGATCTTTGGCAATAATAATCACATAACATAAACAGAGTGAACTTTCCTAGCCTTAAAAAAATGGATTTAAGTGGCATCGGATCATAAGGAAAACTTTGACTTTGACTTCAAAACCCACAACTTTAATCTTGGTTCTTAAACTATATGAACAAACTTACAATTTAACCTCCCCAATCTTAATTTCATATATCAGCAAAATTTGGGTAGAGGGGGAGAGGGGCTGCATTGCAAAAACAGTTTGTTCCAAATCAGGTGACTAGTTAAGTCAAGGTTTTACCTCAAGCAATCTGGTATTAGTTCAATATACATTTCCTTATATATAACTGTTTAGGAATTGGGAAGGTTTTGGGAAATGTGAATAGATTAATTTTTAAGCATCATTGAAAAGAGTATTGTATGCCTAATATATTTATTAATAACCTTTTTAGATAGATAATACTATATATTTTTTTCAAGTAAAAACATTTTTGGTTTATAAATTCCTTTATGAACTTCCCCTCAGTAATCTTGTTTTGTTGGCCATTTCTATATGTTACTGCAAAATCCACATCAATATTTAATGCTGCATTTTATATATTTGAATGGAAAGGTCATTCCTAAGCATAAACATGCTCTAGGAAAATGTATTTATAATGGTTTTAGGAGTTTCCATGGAATTATTTTCAAAAAACAATACATTATTCTGTTAAGTTCATTATGTCTCATTCTACCAAAATTATTCAGTAGATTACTTAAATTTGTGTGTCCAAATGCAATGGTATAATATGTTCTAATTCAATATCCATTAACTCTTAAATCCATTCTATCCTATGTCAGTTTATATCAGTGTGAACCTTTCCAAGATAATTATGTTTGGAAGGATGAATGCAGAAACCTAACTAAGCGATAAAAATAGTAAATGTCACTAAGAAGAATGAACAATTCACCACGGTTCTGTTAGTCAATATACTAATCAGAATTCTACCAGCCATTAGTTATTCAACCATTGACATATCATAATTTCTTCATAAACAAAATAGGAAAAGATCCATCCCCTTTCTATATACATTATATTTATAAATATAAGCATAATCATTCATGCAATGCACCTCATATTTTGTAAGAGCAAGTAATGCTATACTTTATACAAATATATATATACACATCCCTATATATACTTATTTACTTTTAAAAATCTTTACTTTTTCAATTTTTAGTTTCAAATTTTCTCTCTCCTTTCCATGTCTTCCTATGCTCATGGAGAAAGTAAGTGATATGATATGAATTATACATGTGAAATCATGCAAAACATATTTCCATATTAGCCATGTATATTTTTGAAAGCAAAAAAGTAAGAAAATTATACTTCAATTTGCTGTCAGAATTTATTGGTTTTTCTCTCTTGAGGTGAATAACATTTTTTTCATCATGACTCCTTTAGAATTTTCATGGATTTTCATTGGTTGGAATATCCAAATATTTTGCAGTTGATCATCATTACAACATTGTTATTACTTTGCACAGTGATCTTCTGGTTCTTTTCACTTCCCTTTGCAGAAGTTTATATGAATCTTACTATGTCATTCTCCCTCCCCCCCCCACTGAAACCACCCCTCTCATTACTTACCAGAGCAAAATAGTACTCCATCAAAATCGTATGCCACAATTTGTTCAGCCTGATGATCATCCTTTTGGCACCACAAAAAGAGCTGCTACAAATACTGTTGTACATATGGATTCTTTTAGTTTTTGTTTTTTTTTATCTCTTTGGCATACAGACCTACTATTCGTATTGTTGGGTCATTTTTTAATCTCTCCAGGTAATCAATGCATTCTTTCAATTGTCATGTTCACCTCTAGATCTAAGATATCAAGGCAGTTTTCATTGATAATTTCTTGAAATATGATGTCCAGACTCTTTCTTTGATCAAGGCTTTCAAATAGTCCAACAATTTAGAAGTTATCTTTGTGTCTATTTTCCCAGGTCAGTTGTTTTCCAATGAGATATTTCAAATTTTCTTCTTTTTTATACTATTAATTTTATAGTTTCTTCATTTCTCATGGAGTCATTAATTTTCATTTGCCAAATTCTAATTTTTAAGGAATTATTTTCTTCATTGAGATTTTGTACCTCTTTTTCCATTTGTTCAATTCATTTTTTATCTCTTTTTATGAGTGAATTTTTATACTTCCTTTTCTATTTGGCTGATTCAGTATTTTTAAGGGGCTCTTTTCTTCAGTGAACTTTTGTGCCTTTTTCTGCATTAGCCCAGTGCTATGACAGTACATAGCTGAAAGCAACCAGGAATTTCATCATCCACAAAAGGCCCAAATTTAGTCATCATGTCTCTGAAAACCCCAAAACTTTTCAGAAGAACTCCATAATGCAAGTTCCCCGGCAACTGGGATGCCTACAGGCCAATTTGAGTTTTATAATAGTAAGATCATAGATCTAGAGAATGTTAAAATGAAGTTCAGAGGCCATCTAATCTGACCCCCTTAATTTTACATATGAGGAGAGCTAGGTGATGGACCTAAGTTTACAAAGTTATAAAATATCAAAGGTGGAATTTGACCTGTAGTCTTCTGGTTATGAAAGCAGTACCCTGTTCCATTTCTACAAGAATTCCTGAAATACCATTGGGAAAGACAGAGAGCCTTGAACCTCACGAGGGGAGACAGATTGCCTTAGGACACAAGGGAGGGAGCAGTGCAGACATGGTCTAGGCAGGAATTCACATAATATCTATCCAGTACGAGGAGAACATAGCCTTTTGGATAGCTTCTTATTTTTATTATTATTGTTTTTTAAAATAATTTTTTGATCCAAGTGCAGTTCTTTCTACACCGCTAATGGAATGTTAAGACTATCATTGCCTTATAAACTATAGTCACTCTTGGTAAAAATTTGGTTTCCTTCTTTTTTTTGTGGTTCTCAACATGAGTTGGGACACATCTCTGTCTCTAGAGCTCATCACATCCTGTGGTTTTATAAAGGAAGAGTCTTAGATAGGATCTCACATAGAAGCAAGGGTACTTTAGACAATACTTTTTGCAACCCCTCAGTTTACAATAGATGAAATTGAAGTCCAGAGAGGAAAAGCTCAGGGTCACAGAGGTGAGATTTGAATCTATATCCTTTGAGTCAAAATCCATTGATCTTTCTACAGTTTTTAAATTGAACTGCTCGATAGATAGGCAGACAGACAGACAGATAGATAAATAGATAGACAGACAGATGTGTAGACATGTATGGATAAACAGATGATAAATACAAAGAGATAGAGATGACATAGTTATCTGGGGTTTGAAAACACAGAAGGATGGCTACATGTATCGCCCACTCAATAAGCATTTATTAAGCACTTTCTTTGTGCTTGTAACTTTTTTTAAGTTCTAGGGATACAAATACAAGCAATAAGAAAGGTAAAATCTGGGGTGGGTTGCTAGGTGGCGCAGTGAGTAGAGTGCCGGCCCTGGAGTCAGAAGAACATGAGTTTGGATCCGGCCACAGACACCTAACACACACAAAGAAAAACTAGCCATGTGACTGACTTTGGGCAAGTTACTTAACCCCAATTGCCTTGCAAAAAAAAAAAAAAAAGAAAAGAAAAAGAAAGAAGGGTAGAATCTGGGACAGCTAGTTGGCACAGTGAATAGAGCACCAGCCCTGGAGTCAGGAGGACCTGGGTTTGGATCCAGCCTCAGATACACTTAACACAAAAACTAGCCATATGACCTTGGGCAAGTCACTTAAATCCAATTGCCCTCCAAAAAGCCAAAAAAAAAAAAAAAAGGTAGAATCTGCCTTCAAGGAGCTTATATTCTAATGAAGGAAGACAACAAATAAAAGGGGGCTGGCAAGCTGTGGGTGGGGGTAAGTGGGTGGATAGCAATGGGTGATCTGGGAGGACAACACCAATGGGAAAAGAAGGCAACAAGGGAGGGAATATTTTCAGTGAGAATGACATCTGAGCTAAGGGAATTTCCAGGGTGAATAGGCAGCTGATACATGGCTAAAAAAAAAACCATTAAATAACAATCAGAGCTATAATGGAAATATGTTGTCTACACAGAAGAAAGTTATACCTTTCTTACCCTTTGGTCATCTGGAATCATCTATTCCAAATGATATTTGCTCCATCTGTAATTCATTCTTCAATACTTACTTTAGAGATAGGGGATAGGAGCCATATCTAGGATTTCATTAGTACAGGGATTTCTCTGGTGAAGAAATCCCCCCCACCTCCCTGCCATCAATTCAAGCCAGTACCTTCTCTGCAAATAAGTATCCTAGAGAGCTACTTAGAATTCTGAGAATTTAAATGATTTGCCCAGGGTCATGAAGGCAGTAGGTGTTAGATGTAGGATATAAACTCAAGTTTCTCTGACAATGAGAGTTGCTTTTTATTCACTACCCCAAGTAGCTTCACAGACTTGCATATGAACTTTACATATTTTCATCTAAAAGATTTCAAATATGTATACAGGTCATTTTCTCATTAAACAAACATTGGCTATAATAGGAATTTCATTTGGCCATAAAATATCAAGCTATGAGCAGTTTGCCAGTCTGAAATTGCACAGAAGGACATTTTCCCCACTCTGAGCAAACTCAGATGAGATTGTTCAAATATTTAGCATTGTGTTTTTATTCCCATCTACATGAGCAATAATTACAATGTCAGATGATTAGATGAGGGAAAAGCAGGGGATATACAAAGGATATGCAGCAGAAGTAAACATTTAATAAATTTTGCCTTTTAGGAAAAGGGAAGAAAGGATAAAATGTGCCCTTTGCAGGAACTCTAACTTAAACTTTTCAATTTCAGGTCTGAATTTCAATTTGCTGAACAAACTTTGTCTATTTGGACATGTTTTCTTCTCTTCTGGCTCTGCTCCATCTCTACTGATGTTTAAAGGATTTGTGAGGGTTGGCTCACATTTACAAAGCACCTAGTGTGAAATGGCATTTTGTTCCCTGTGTGGTCAATTTTTTTTCCTATTCTTTTTCTTTGTTGTTAGTTAGGAATTGACAGAAGCTTCACACTGAGATGAAAGTCATCAACAATACCTATCACAGAAGAAAAATATAGTTTCTTCTATTAAAAAGTAAATTATAAAGGAAACTGGGTGTCTGGCCATAATCAAGACAAGGTCACAGATGTTGCTTCCTTCTTTCCATTCAACTCTAATATTCTCTCTCTCTCTCTCTCTCTCTCTCTCTCTCTCTCTCTCTCTCTCTCTCTCTCTCACTCTCTCTCCCTCCCTCCCTCCCTCCTTCCTTCCTTCCTTCTTTCCATTCTTACTTGCATCCATTCTTCCTTCCTTCCTTCCTTCCTTCCTTCCTTCCTTCCTTCCTTCCTTCCTTCCTTCCTTCCTTCCTTCCTTTCTGCCTTCCTTCTTTCCTGCCTTCCTTCCTCTTGCTCTCCTTCCTCATTTAATCTTTCTTATTCTTTTTTTTTTTTTCGAGGGCAATTGGGGTTAAGTAACTTGCCCAAATTCACATGGCTAGTAAATGTGTCAAGTGTCTGAGGCCGGATCTGACTCAGGTCCTCCTGACTCCAGGGCCAGTGCTCTATTCACTGCACCACCTAGCTGCCCCTATCCTTCCTATTCTTAAATGAAAATCAGAGAACTGAAAAAATGATAATTCAAATTACCTGGCCTCAAAGTGATCAAACTCTGTCTATGTCTGCATGTACATGGCCAGTGAATGTTGACTATGGCCAAGGGAAGATAGAGGAAGGATCTTTCTTTACACAAAGGAACTCATGGAAGCTATTATATTTCCCAGGGAGTAACAAGACTATTGAACTGCTATATATGCCACAGCCAGACAGTTTATCAGCATTCTGTCAATGAAGAGTAGTGCTCTGAATCTGGAATTGTTATTTTCTCAGTTCACCTAGCATAGCATGCTGCTTAAGCTGAAATTGATGTAGAGTGGTTCAGTGGAAATCCTGTGGTTTGGGAGTCAGAAGAGCTGGGTTTGAATTTCAGCTCTTCTACTTACCACTTGTGTGACTCTGACAAAATATTTAACATCTGTGGACCTCAGTTCCTCATCTTTAAAATGAGAAAGTTGGACAAAGTTGTAACTATTATCACTTTTAACTCAAAATCTGTGATATAATGTCAGTCTAAAAATGTTCAAACATACATTTTATGACAAGATTCATTCAGTGCTTACTTTGTATACAGGATGAAGTGTCTAGAGTCAATGCAAAGTGCTGTGAAAAAATTCAGGACAGGTCCATGAAAAACAGCATCATTTTTAAAAATTCATCAGTGATTCCTTCTGTAAAGATGGTAGTCCTTTGGCCTGGCATACTCTCAGTTATAACCCCTCCCAAACCCAGTGTCTTTGACTCTTTCAAATGCAGCTCAGAAGCTACCTGTCCTCCATGGCTGATACTCAATGAACAATGTAATCTTTTATTCAGATAGTGCTCAGCACTTACATATAACACTGTGTGATAACTAGTCTTCATTAATTCATCCTAATTGGGGAAGCAGTCTAGCATTAATAGTGTGACATATAGAACATTGCAAAAGCTTGCTGACAGAAACAGGGGACTAATGAGCTGGCTTCTATATTTAAGGGAATCATATCAAGTGATTTAATGGATAAGAGTCATTTGTAATTAATACCTTTATAGTTTATCTACAACATTTGGAAGTCTTAAAAACAGTTTGTTGATTTGTACTCACAAATTGGCTAGACATTTCCTATATTTATACTATCAATTTGCTTAAGAAACCTTTGTGTCAAAGAGAACACAAAGGTAAACTTTACTCGAGAATATTTGAACTAACGAAAATTCCAAAGCAGTACAAAACCAGGGTGCTGGTAGTACATCCTTGAAGCATATGCCCCACTTCTTTGAGTAATACTCTAGCCCTTGAGTGGAGAACCTGTGGCCTTGAGGCCTCATGCGGCCCTCTAAGTACTCAAGTGCAGCCCTTTGACTGAATCAAAATGTTAATTCAGTCAAAGGGTTTCACTTGAGAACCTAGAGGGTCACAAGTGACCTTGAGACCACAGGTTTCCCATCCCCCCTCGGACTCCCTTGACTCCCAACTCTTATATAGAAAATATTTCAAAAAAACCTAAATCCCATGGTGTTGTGACAGGACAGCAGTTTTCTCATAGAACTTCTTCTCCCCATGAGACCTGATTGGCCCCTCTTTCTAAGACATATCTTCCTGCCCTAAATCCAATAAAAAGCCAGAGTCATGTGGGCCCTGTGCCTCTTAAACTTGGTGGGTGTCTATGAACATGCAAGTTACCTTACCTTGATGACTGACTGATTAGACATGTTTCCAGATGGAGATAAGTGGGAATTATAACCAAAGAAGCTAAAGGCTAGTGTATCCTTGTTGTATCTTTTTACCATGTAGGGCACAGGAAGCATCCTCTTTTGTGGTATGTCCAGTGATTTCTTAGTGCTTCTTTTCATCTCATCAATGAACCTGAACTAGGGTGACATAGATCTTGGAACCATGAGTACCATGGTGTCACAGGGCATGTTTTCTTGTTGGTCACATCCCAGACAATTCTCCCCACCTCCCCCGCAAACATCTACTTCCCACTTTATCCTAGATGTTAAATGAGCAATAATGGTTCTATTACATTGAATCAATGTTAATTTGCACCTACATTTTTATACCTAGATTCTAAAAAATAGGTTTTAATTGTTTTATACTTAAGTGAAACTTTACCAGTTAAATTTGTTGAACGTTCTTTGACAAGAAACATGTTTTGCAATTCTTTTTGTATCAGTTCTGAGCATCATAAATTGTTCCTTCCCCAACACTTCTGCTCCTCACCGTCTGTACTCAATAAATACTATGAACTGAGTGAGTAATAAAAGTAATGGTAACCAGGTCCAACAAAGACATTTCTATGAGTACTTAACCCAGGTCTATGAAAACATTATCTCACTCATGTCGAGAGTCGATTGCTTGGGCTATGCATTACGATGACATTTTTTGAGAAATGAAACTCTCCTTTATTTACAGAGGAAGCACCAGGAGTAATGGACTCTCACTAAAATCTGGTCCACTCATCACAGTCATGAGAGCATTTTTCATTCACTCACTAAACTTTTAAAAGTTTTAAAGGATTTTGTTATTTTTGTTATTGCACTTTTATTTGGAATGAAAAGGCTAGCAATAGCAATAATATGAATAATATATGAAAAGTAATGTGTACATAATATATGAAATTTATAATATGCAGAAGGATAGCTCCTACCTCATAGGTCTGTTGTCAGAAGCAAATGAGACAAGATTTGTAAAGCTTTTAGCATAGGACCTTACATATAGAGAGCACTTAATAAATGCTTATCCTCTCCCTCGCCCTCATAAGTGGTAGAGATCTTTCTATGGAGCTCGGGAGACCTAAGTCCAAGTCATGACTGTGTCAAAAGTTGTGACCACAGCACTGATTCTGGAGTCAGAAGACCTGAGATTCTACCCCAGTTAGAATACTGGCCATTTTTATGACCTTGGGCAGGTTATTTAACCTTTACATGCTTCAGTTCCCTTAACTATAAAATGAGGTGCCTTGAATAGAAGGCCTCTGAGGAGCCTTCTGGCTACAGAGCAATGATTATTTGAGAATGTGACCATTGAAAGATGACAACTTTTCCCTGACCCAAGTAATACTTTAAGATTCAGATGTATGTATTTCTTATCTTTGTTAGTTGAAAGACTTTTGAAAGCAGGAATCCTTTATGCCATAAAAATCATAGTTCTCAACCACACACACAAAACACACAAAAGATGTATGCACTGCATCCTCATTTCTTTCAGTTAAAATCAATTACTCCCTATTACTACTGCTTCTCTACTACCTACAAAAATCAAAGCCTCCCCCATTCTCAAAAACAAGCAAAAAACCATCACATGTTTCTCATCCTTGAAATTATCTTCTTTTCTTCTGCCTTGTATGTCTAAATTCCTTAAGAAGTTTATCTACTAGTTTCTCTACTTCATCTCTCACTTACTTTTTTATCAAATGCTTTATTAACTTCTAGTTTACATCATTCATTTCCACAAGAATTTGAGTCAAAAATTTTCTCCCCATTTTCCCTGACTCACCACCCCAAAATAGCAATCCCACTAGATATCATCTCCTCCAATCTGCTCTCTGCCATATCTTCTTCCATACCCCCTCCAACTTTCCAGTAGGGCAAGGTGTATCTCTATGTCCCAGTGCCTGTAGATCTTATTTCCCATTTACATGTAAAATAATATTGATAATAGTGTATATATATACATATATATGCACACATATACATATATATATACATACATATATGTATATATTTTTAAATATTTGATTTTAAAACTTTAAATTCCAGATTCATTCCCTTCTTCCCTTGTCACCCACCCTTACTGGGAAGATAAGCAATTCAATATAGGTTGTACATGTGTAGTTATGCAAAACATTTCCATAGTACACATATTGTAAAGGACTGACTATATTTTCCTCCATCCTATCCCACTGCCCACTTGTTCTATTCTCTACTTTGATCATGTCCTTTTTCAAATGTGGGTGCTTCCAACTTCCCTCCACCCGAGCCTGCCCCCACTTCCATCATCGCCCCTCTCAAGCCCTTCCCCCCTACTCTCCTGTAGTGAGAGATACCATATTTATTGTGTGTCATTCCCTCCCTAAGCCAAATTCAATGAGAATAAGGTTGACCCATTCCCTTTGACTTCCTGTTCTTCCCCTCCATTGTAACCATTTTCCTTTGTCTCTTCTATATGAGATAGTTTACGCAATCTGTCTCTTCCTATCTCCTCTCATTATATTCCTCTCTCACCTCTTAATTTCACCTTTTAAGTATCATCCCTCCACATTAAACTGGTCCTTGCCCTCTATCTATGTATATCTGTACACATATATACACACATTCACATATGTATTCATATGTCCATGTACCCTCCTATCACACATTTCTATTCCCTTCAATTATTTTCATACTGAGAAAAGTTTCATAAGTTACAATTATCCATGTAGGAATATAAATAGTTCATCTTTGATAAGTTCCTTATGATTTCTTTTCCCAGTTTACCTTCTCATGCTTCTCTTGCTTCTTGTATCTGAATGTCAAATTTCCTATTCAATTCTGCTCTTTTCATCAAGGATGCTTAAAAGGCCTCTATTCCACTGAATGACCATATTTTCCCCCTGAAAAATGATACTCAGTTTTGTTCGGTAAGCTATTCTTGGTTTTAATCCCAGCTCCTTTGACCTCCAGAATATCATATTACATTCCCTTTGATCCCTCAGTGCAGAAGCTGCCAGATCCTGTGTTATCCTGATTGTGTTTCCACAATATTCAATTGTTTCTACCTGGCTGCTTGTAATATTTTCTCCTTGATCTTGGAATTCTGGAACCTGGCTATAATATTCCTATGAATTTTCTTTTTGGGATCTTTTTCAGGAGGTGATCCTTAGATTCTTTCTACCTCTATTTTGCCCTCCAGTTCTAAAACATCAGGGCAATTTTCCTTGATAATTTCTTGAAGGATGATATCTAGATTCTTTTTTGATCATGACTTTGAGGTAGTCAAATAATTTTTAAATGATCTCTCCCAGATCTATTTTCCAGGTCAGTGGTTTTCCCAATGAGATATTTCATATTGCCTTCTATTTTTTCATTTGTTTGGATCTGTTTAATAGTATCTTGATTTCTCATAAAGTCACTAGCTTCCATTTGCTGCAATCTAATTCAGAAGGAATGATTCTCTTTAGTGAGCTTATGAGATTCTTTTTCCATCTGGCAAATTCAACTTTTTAAGTCATTCTTCTCCTCATTGTGTTTTTGAGCCCCTTTTGCCATATAAGTTAATCAATTTTTTTAAGGTGTTATTTTCTTCAGTATGGTTGGTGAATCTAATTTCATAATTTCCTTGCATTGTTCTCATTTCTCTTTGCAATCTTTTCTCCACTTCTCTTATTTGGTTTTCAGAATTCTTTTTAAGCTCCTCTATGGCCTGTAACCAGCTTATATTTTTCTTGGAAGCTTTTGGGGCAGGTGTTCTGACTTCACTGTCTTCTTCCTGTTCCATGTTTTGATCCTTTTTGAACCCAAAATAGGAGTCTAATGTTGGATTTTTCTGTTTGCTTTACTTCCCTTGTTTACTCATATTGCCACTCAATTACTTGATTTTTGGTCTTTTTGCCACAGTAGAACTCTGCCACCAGAGTGGAGAGCTTTTTCTCTATCAGTGGGATTTCTCATCTGCCTAAGGTATTAGTTGGGTGCCCTCTCTGAAGCCTCCACACACTCTGGTAAGCTGGTCACATACCCCAGGACCTCTACCATAGACTGCAATCTGGATCCAAGCAGGTTAAAGCAAGAACAATTACTCTCAGACTGGTTGCTGGGTCCCTCTACAACCTGTAGGCCAGGAGCTAAAGCTGCCATGTGGTGGCAGCTGCATGGCCACAGAACCTCAGTGGCTTCTCCCTCCAGGGGATAAAAGCCAACACACTCCCAAACTATGAGATCCCAAGGTCCACACTGCATTTACCTCTCACTTTGTCCTTAGCATCTATGGGTTGATAATTCTGGAAACCACCACTGCTACTGGTGTTCTGAAGTCCCTCCAGCTGGTTTCTGGTCAGGCCCACCTTGTGGCTAAAACCTCCAGCTTGTAGAGGGCTAGAGTTGGCTCCCAGAGTGCTGCAGTGGCTGCTCCCTGCTGGCCTGCTTGGCTGTCCTTAGTGGGAGGTTAGCTTCTCTGTGTCATTTTGTGGGTTCTGTAGCTCCAAAGTTTTTTCAGAGTCACCTTTTATATGAATTGGAGGTGGTAAGAACTGGAACCAAGTGGAAGTCCTGTTTCTATCCTGCCATCTTGTTTCTGCCTCCTTGCACTCATTTCTCAACCCTCTATAAATCCAATCTCATCATTCCACAGAGACTAAACATTCCAGTGATCTCCTATTTGCTAAATCCCTTGCCCTTTTCTTTATCCTCAATCTTCTTGACCTCTCAGCAACCTTTGATACTGTCAATCACATTTCCCCTTAATACCCTCTTCTCTCTAGGGTTCAGGTGAACTCCCTCTCCTCTTCTGTTATCTATCAGATCACCCCTTCTCAATTCTATTCTCTTTTAGGGCATGCTATTTAACCCTAATTTTTTGAAACTCTTTGTTATGGACTCTCTTCCCTTTTTCATCTATACTACATCAATTGGTATTATTAGCAGCTTCCCTGGACTTAATTATCTTCTCTCTGCTAGTGATTCTCTAATCTACTATCTATTCCTTAGTTTTTTGCTAACCTCTAATTTTTCATCTCCAACTTCTTTTTAGATGTCTTAAACTCTATGTCCAATAGGAACATTAAACCTAATATGCCCAAAATTGAAATCATTACTTTCCAACCAAATGCATCCCTCACAAAGCTTCCCTATTACTGTACAGTGCTATAGTATCCTCCCAGTCTTCCAGACTTACAAGGTAAATAGAATCCTCAATCCCTCACTATCTCTCAGCTTACAAATCCAATCCATTGTCAAGATTTGTTAATTTGACTTTTACATTGACTTTTAAATATTTGCCTTCTCTTCTTTGATACTACCACCACCTTGGTTCATGCCTGAGTTATAGCAATGGCCTGCTGTTGCTTATGTTGCAACAAAATCTAACCCTCACCAGTCTATCCTCCATTCAGGCACCAAAGTGTCTTTCCTAAAGTGCAGTTCCAACCATATTCAATAATACATACTAAATAATCTTCAATGCTTCTCTTTCACTTCCAGATAGTTGCTCTGTTTGACATTGAAAAACCTTCATAACCTAGCCCCTTCCACTTTTTCAGTCTTCTAACATCTTATTCTTCCAAATGAACTTTTAGATTCAGTAACCCTGGTTCACTGACTTTTCCTTAAACAAGACACTCCATTTCTTGACTCTGGACATTTTCTCTAGCTGTCCTTGATGCCTGGGATATTGCTCCTATTTTGTTCCACCTGGTTATGTCTCTAGCTGCTTTTAAGTCCCAACTGAAATCACATCCTTTACTGGAAGTCTTCCCCAACTCTTCTTAATCCCAGTGCCTTCTCTATGTTAATTATTTCCTACTTGTTCTGTATATAGTTTGTTTATATCTATTCATTTACTTATCATTTCCCTCATTAGATTTTGAGCTCCTTGAGGGCAGAAAGCTATCTCTAGCCTTTCTTTCTTTTGTCAGAGCTCAAGACAGTGCTTGGTATGTTGTGGGCATTTAGTAAATACTTGTCTCTTACTATGTTTAAATACGTCTATTTTGAAGAAAATACCTGCATAGATACAGGGTTCTAATAAGCATCAATTTAAAAAGCAAAGAGAGCTATATTTATATAGATCCATCTGTCTGTCTGTATGTCTATCTAACTATCATCTATCTAGATTAGTTTTATATTTCTAGAATCAATGGTTGGCCTTTTGAATTGTTTGTCTTTTGCCCCTATCTGTCCATGATATTTGATCAATGTACTAAGCCTGCCTACTATACCTTTCTGAGTTGATATATACAGTATGGAATCCTGCAGTGAAATACTACAAATTCTGTAAGGAAAGACTGGTGGCATTGTGAGCATGGAGACAGAGACTGCCACACTCCCTGACTAACCCTGGATGTAACCCTTTCACCATTTTCTTACTATGCTAAAAATGACCCTTAAATAAACAAAAAACAAAAGGTTAACAAATGGCAAAACAACAAAGACACAACTCATTGGTTTGTACTAAAGACTAAATTGTGGGGCTAGATGAAGGGAAAAGATGAAAGGAAAAAAAAGGAAAATAGAAAAATGATTAACCCATTTGAAATGCCATGGGGAATGCACTAATCCCTCTTGACTCCAAATCTATATATCTTTTAACTCTGAATCATACTGATTGAACCCACAGAATAAAGGATACATTTCATGTCCTATAAATTAGGCAGTTTGTTTTATCAAATGTCAAAATATCTCTGAAAAGCACATCCAATTAAAGCATTTTCTTATACTATCAAAAAATCCATCACTGTATCTCAGGAGCAAAAATAGAGTAGAAATTAATAGTTATTGAGCTACCTGTTCACATTTTGAGAAGCCATCTGATTGTTTTTTGTTTTTCCTTCTTTTCTTTTAAAAAACTAGAAAAGCAGGTGAGTATTGAAAAAAAACATGCCAAAAAGTCAAACATGGTGTGGATAGCAGGTTAAAGTCTCACACTTACAAAAGGTGAGGCAGCTCTATCTCTTTATAGATTTTTCAGTCTACTGTTTTCATTCCTTATTGAGGTAAAACTTCAGTTAGAAAATAGAAAATGAGTCTCTCTAGGTCTTTTGTTATAGATTGGAATTATTTCCTATGCCACTGGAAATTGTGATATTTAAGTATTACATTAGACCAAATTGTCTTTCAATTATGATAAAGAATTTTCAAAATAAAATATTATTGGTATCTTTTGGTTTTATATTACCTTCATTTCCCAATATCTCCTCTGCCCTCTCTCCCACCAGTAGAACTATGTATTCTACTAAAGAACAAAAAGGAAATAGGAAAAAAAAAGGTCAAGAAAAGTGACCAAGGCTTCAACTGAAACCAACTATTTATTCATTGTTCCACAAGTTTCTTTGCCAACATTGTACATAGAATACTTGTGGTGGCAAATGGGTTTTCCTGTAGTTGGGTACCTAACTTTCTCTTTTGAACTGATTTTCATTCTGTGAAGCTCTGTTTTCTCTTTTATTTTCTAAAAATGTTTGGATACAGGAATGCATCAACTTACTCTAGTTTCAGAATGACTGCTTACAAGGCTTTCGGTCTAATAATGTTCGTAATAAAAATAAAACAAAACAAAATAAAACATCTTTCCATAGGACCTAAAATATAGTGAGATAACAGTTTCAAGGAAGTTATATCCCCCACAATATGCATGGGAATGGTCCCATAGGACCACCCCAAGGTGTGAACCAGAGCTTCTCTGGAAATTTCTGAAGAATCCAGAGACAAATGTGAATGGACTTGCTCTTTGAAAGTAATCCTCTAAATGGACATTGATTAGGAATTGGCATTGATCTGGCAGGTATTTAGAAGTAACCCTCTATTTTATCTCCTCTTTCTTCTCCCTTCTTCCCTGTTCTTCTCCTCTACTGATTTTTCAGAGACAATATGAACTTCTCTATGGCAGATGTAGGAAGGAGTGGTTGTTATGAACTGATTGATGCTTAGTTTGTTATGCCACATCCTCCCAATAAAGTATATCAGGAGGTATATGTTACTGTATCCTATTTCAAGTCCTAGCCAATGCACATATAAATGTGCACACATGTATGTGCATGTGTGTTTGTGTGTGTGTGTGTGTGCATGCATGTGTGTGTATTTTTGCTTTGGGGTGGCTGCATTTAGCATTGTTTTTATGTAGAGAAAATAAATAACTTCCCCATACCTGATTTAAATCACACTTAGTCTATTCCTAATCCTGACTTTGAGAAAACCTTAGACATGAGCCAAAACCTAAGATCAAAAGTAATGAGAAAAATTTGTGAAGTACTTAATACAGTGCCTGACACAGAACAGACATGATACAAAAGATTATTCCCTTCTCTTAGCTCTGGAGTGGGGATGAAATGAACCCCAAAGTATAAGAATAAGAGCATACCCCCTTCCTCTAGATGGTCAGGCTTCCCAGGCTTAAACTTCATCAATATGCATATGAGTCAAGAGCTGAGAGGGGCCCAACAATGCATAGGGAAAAGCCAAGTATACAACCACCTCCACTGTTACCATCCGCATACCTTCCAGAGATTTGTTAAAATAATAAAAAATATTCATCATTTATGCAGTTGTAGTTTATAAGATACATGAATTTGAATTCCCAACCTTTCATTCTTTCCACTGTTTTGACTTTGAATGACTTATGATGAAACGCATTTATGTGTATACTCCTTCTAGGGATACAGAGAGCTACCATAATTGCCTGTCCATCCTGTGTGACTTTTGTACATATCCTCCCACAAATTCACAGTCTTGAGTGTCTTCTTTCAGTTCTTTTACCATTCCACAGAAAGCAAGAGTGCAGACTGCCAATTGCTTATCATTTGATCTTGTTATGTGGATTCCCCATCTTTCTGATCATACTAGTGTGACATCTTTCATATTACTTTTATGAAATTCCTACCTTTAACATTGAGAGATGGATCAGGCTTTATATGTTTACATTTTAAAATATCTTGAGACTTTTCAAGATAGAATTCAAATTTACATTCTCTGTTGTCCTAAGTGAATATGATGGTTCTTATTATTTCAACAACAACCAAAAAAATGTACTTTAAAGTAATACTTTACTTGGTATGCTATTAAACTTTGTTCTTATGAAGGTGAAAACTCAATATTTGGCATACTTTCCCAATGTTCCATATATTGATTTAAAATGCAATATGCCTGTAAAAATAACATAATATAACTTTTATTGAACACAGTTCATTCCCAGTGTTTATGGGCCTTGGAAAGAAATTGTCTCACTCACAAAAGTTATATTGCCATGCAGAATTTTTACCCTGGAGTTCTGATTTGGATAGATGGAGAAGAACACCATAAACAAATGGAATCAAAGCAAGGTAAATGATGATTAGGTTCACAGAATTACGTTTCTTCCCTTGAAATTTGAAAAAAAGGGAACAAAGACAATGAGAAAAAAGAGGACAGCATATTTTAATGCCCAAGAAATATTTTTAAATTAAGTCAACTATAAGACATAGTTGCTTCCATGAACAGAATGAGTAATCATACCTTAGTATGTACATATATTCATGGAAGAGCTCAAAACTATACTTGAAACTCAAATCAAGTATAGATGAGGAACATTGCTGAGACTTGAGTGTTTGTGCCAAGGGCACAGATTTCTCTGCTGTGGAATAAAGTCTGTGGAATAAAGATGCATCTGCCCAGATGCCTCATACTCTAATTATCAAAGTATGTCAGAATGAGGAAGCCCATCTAAAGTCATGAAAATAGTCTGAGAGCCATTGTGGTATTGAAAATATAACAAACATTCTTCCTCACATCACCACAGATTTAGAGTAAGAAAATGTCTTTGAAGTGATCTAGGACAATTATTTTATTTTACAGGTGTGAAAACTGAGGTACAAGGATATAAAAAGACCCAAAGTTCAGAGAGATTATAATCTATGATTCTATATTCATTGCAACAAAATTAATAGATATCTACTGTGTATAATATAGTATGCCAGGTACTTATTGGAGAGTAGATTTAAAGAAAATGTGGTTTTTCAAGGATTTTGAGGTCTAGTAGATTGAGAAGTTATCAACAGTATTAACATAATACACAATTAAGATTATTAGATAAATGCATTAGAGAATTGCAAAGTATCAGGCTGTCTTATAGATTAATAAAAATTTTATTCAGAATGATAATATAACATAATTTATAACTGACATGGCCCTTGAGATAGTATTTTGAATCAAAATATTCTCTAAAGTCTATTTATTTTTCTCAGAAATTATTCATAGACTTATTTTAAAGACATTTTATTTACTGGTCAGGTCAAAGCTTTAGTTTTTCATGTACCTTTCAATGACCACTTCAATCCATAATAATGCTTCTTTATAAATGGTGTATTTATATTGGTTTCATTATATGGTTAGCCCTTGTTTATTTAATGGTGAGGGTCTCCTTTCCACCTTACTCTAAATTTTCTTTACTCTGTACAAATGACCCTGGATTGTTAATGTTTATGCCAGAGAAGGCTAAGTTCTAAAAATCCCTTCTAAGCTGGAAATATTTAGAATACAAAGCAAGTATTTTCTAGGTATCAGCATTACTAAGTTTGGAGAACCTTGTCCAAGACATCTATAAAGTTGGCTGCCAGGTGATGAAGGTCCCCTGAAATTTACAAAGACCTTTCTACTGAAGCTTGGAGGGGTTGGAATAGGTATTTACAGGACAAAACTAATACTTATGAAATAATGGATACTTAAATTATAGAAATAAAAAAAGAGATAACTCTTTTGGTCAGGTAATCACACATTTATGAAATATTTAGTATGTGTCAGAAAATTTATAAAGCAATGGGGATACTAATAAAGGAAAGGCATAGCTCCTAGCCTTAAGGAGCATATGTTTGAATCAAGGAGTCAACATGCACATAACTAGGTATATAAATGTTATATACTGGGTTGTTTGAAAGTGATATAAAAAGTGAAGGCATGAGGAACTGGAGGGCCTGGCAAAGTCCTCCTGTAGAATGTGAAATTGGCACTGAGTATTAGAGGACTCTAAAGCTTCCAGGATTTCATCCCTGCTGCTGAAAAATATTGAAGGCAAAAGGAAAAGAAAATGTCAAAGGATGAGATGGATGGATAATGTCACAGAAGTAATGAACAGGAGCTTGGACAGACTTTGGGAGATAGGGGAAGACAGAAGGGCCTAGCAAGCTATAATGCAAGGGGTTACAAATAGTCACACATGCCTGAACAAATGAACAACAAAATTAGAGGAATGTGAGGTAAAATTGAGAGGGGGAAATTGGGAGGGGAGAACATTCTAGGAATGTAGGACAGCCTCTGTGAAGTAATGAAAGTTGGATCTGGAATATTGTTTTTGAGAAACTGCAATCAGGCCCATGTCACTGGGTCATGGGGAGCATGTTGGTATTGTTTAATAATTTTTCAAATATCCCAATAGCTTCTTGATCCTCTTTGATTTTTCTTGGCAAAGATACTAGAGTGGTTTGCCATTTTCTTCTCCAGCTCATCTTGCAGATGAAGAAATTAAGGCAAACAGGATTAAATTAATCGCCCAGGGTCACACATTAAGTGTCTGAGGCCAGATTTCAACTCTGGAACATGAGTCTTCCTGACTCCAAGTCTGACACTCTATCCATTGCACCACTTAATAAATCACATGAAGAGCTTCAAGTGATGAACAGAAGATTTACTATTTGATCCTGGACGTAAGAGGGAGCCCTAGATATCTCATGTCCACAGTAAGTCTGAGTGTAGAAGACAACTCTTGTGATTTCTTCATGTTATTTCTAACACAGATAGATGCTCAATTCAAACTTATTGGTATTATTTAGGATCATAGATTTAGAGTTGAAAGGTACCACAGAAGCTATCTAAGCCAACTATCTCATTTTATTCACGGGGAAATTTGAACTCAGAACAGTAAAGTGACTTGTCCAAACTTATACCCCATAATTGTCAGAGGGGGATAAAAACCCTGGTCTTCTTGCCTCTGAATTCAACATTGTAGCCACTCTATAAAATTGCCTCTATTAAGCCTTTCTTACTCATTGACAAACAGGCAATTTTTTAAAAGGTCAATTGTCTGATAAATCACAGAATTCTTAATCACCTGGCAGCCAACTTTATAGATGTCTTGGACAAGGTTCTCCAAACTTAGTAATGCTGATACCTAGAAAATACTTGCTTTGTATTCTAAATCTTTCCAGCTTAGAAGGGACTTTAGAACTTAGACTTCTTTGGCATAAACATTAACAATCCAGGGTCATTTGTATAGAGTAATGAAAATTTAGAGTAAGGTGGAAAGGAGACCCTCACCATTAAATAAACAAGGGCTAACCACGTAATGAAACCAATATAAATACACCATTTATAAAGAAGCATTATTATGGATTGAAGTGGTCATTGAAAGGTGCATGAAAAGCTAAGGCTTTGACCTGACCAGTAAATAAAATGTCTTTAAAATAAAAGTCTACAAATAATTACTGAGAAAAATAAATAGACTTTAGAGAATATTTTGATTCAAAATACTATCTCAAGGGCCATGTCAGTTATAAATTATGTTATATTATCATTCTGAATAAAATTTTTATTAATCTATAAGACAGCCTGATACTTTGCAATTCTCTAATGCATTTATCTAATACTCTTAATTGTGTATTATGTTAATACTGTTGATAACTTCTCAATCTACAAGACTTCAAAATCCTTGAAAAACCACATTTTCTTTAAATCTATTCTCCAACAAGAACCTGGCATAATATATTATACACAGTAGATACCTATTAATGTTGTTGCAATAAATATAGAATCAGAAGACTTTTATTATAATCTCTCTGAACTTTGGGTCTTTTATATCCTTGTACCTCAGTTTTCACACCTGTAAAATAAAATAATTGTCCTACATCACTTCAAAGACATTTTCTTACTCTAAATCTGTGGTGATGTGAGGAGGAATGTTTGTTATGTTTTCAATACCACAATGGCTCTCAGACTATTTTCATGACTTTAGATGGGCTTCGTCATTCTGACAAGATTTGAACATAAATATTAATTTTTATACATCAAGTAAAAAAGATATCATTTATGAAGAGAGACAGAGAGAGGCAGAGAGAAACAGAGAAAGAGACAGAGACAGAGACAGAGAAAGAAACCATGATCAACCCAAATGAACCTGCTAATGACAAGTTTCAAGATAAATAGGGACCCATTGAATATATCTCCTTACTTTCAGAATTTTGTAATACATAAGCAAAACAATTTCTATGAAGTTGCCATTTCACAAGATTTCTATTCTCCTTTCAGCTTTAGAAGGTTTGTAGAATTCAGTTTGTGAGATTAAGAATGCTTTATGATGTTTATGGGACTTATAAAAGTGAAAGCCAAGATTTTGAGATCTCTGTCCGTGTGTGTGTGTGTGTGTGTGTGTGTGTGTGTGTGTGTGTGTGTGATTTATCAGAATTCTAGGCCCAGTACTCTATACATTGCACTACCTATCTGCCCCTGCATGTATTACAGAGGTTCTTAATATTTTTGTTTGTTTGTTTCTTTGATACCTATAGCAGTCTGGTGCAACCTTTTTAGCCCTTCTTAAAGAAATGTTTTTGAATACATAAAATTAAATTATATAACAAAACAATTATAATAAAATTCAGTTAGCCTTTTTCTTAAATTCAAAGACCCCAAATTGAGAGCTGTTGCTCTAAGAATTATTTACTAGGTGTTAAGAGGGTTGTGATATTTGTTAATTGAGGGAGTTCTTATACCAAGAGTCTCCTATATTCTCCAAAACTGCCAACATTCACAGAAGTCTCATATGAGACCTTTTTAGTGTATTAGATTGTTTCATACATACTTGAAATCAATCACTGAATGTCTTTAAAATTTTGCCACTTCAGTATCAATCTATTTTGTATATATTTGGTAAAGTCCAATAATTTTCCAAAACTTTATACTCATAAGAGGCATTGTTACTTCCTCATATGACTTAATACTTAAGTGATATTGTTGTCACCAGTAAACTTTGGTTTCTATAAATACTCTGGCAAGTGTGTAACCCACTATTTGTTTTATGTGTAGTCTATGTGCTTTCAGCATGGTATGACATAGACCTCAGAAAAAGTTCTCTGAAATTTTGTTTCAAGCTAATTGATTATCTTTTTTTTATTGACAAGCATTTATTTTCTTTTCCTCCTACCTCAGCTTCCCCTTTAAAAAAAAGGAAAAGAAAGGTAACAAACATGCATACACAAGAACAACAAAATCTTACATTAGTCATTTCCAAGGCACATGTCTAATTCTGTATCTAGAGTCCACCACCTTGTTATGTGAGGAAGAGCTGTTCAATTTCCTACCATTCTGCTTTCATAATATTTTGCAAATGAGCTCATAACTTAATACCTTAAGTCTCTGCTTAGGCAATAAATAAAATATTAACTGTTGAAAGCAGTTTCTGACTGATAACTGCCTCCTCATTGTGGTGAGCATTTTCCATTTGTTAAACTTCTATTTTTTTAAATAAATGTCTTACATTCCTCGGTTACTTTTCCAGAAATTAAACAGGTTTGGTATCCGCTGAATTTATATATGCATTAATACTTGCAAAGTGTTCACCACTCATGATGTTATTTGATGCTCATAGCAACCCTGTGACCTAGGTGTGTTTTTTTTAATTCCCATCATATAAATGAGAAAATTGAAGTTAAAAGACAAAGTGATTGTTGATCAATATCAGAGGATGGATTTGAACCCAAGGCTTTCCTTGACCTTGGTTTCAGTAGTCTACAAATTGGCCAATGCTGACCTTGAACGATATACAGATATTTCTTATCATTTTTCTTTCTACTAATCTGGTAGGTTTTTTTTTTTTTTTGAGGTTTTAAGGTTTGCTTTCACCAGACAGTAATCTGACTACACATAGTTAATTCTGCAGTCATTGTTACATTCACAATCAGGCATTCCTGACTTTTAAGATAAAATAAATTTCCTTTGTGCATGGCATCAATTGCTGCCACAACTTCCTGTGTTTATTGACTCCTTCTCTTATGTAAGTATTCATGAAATATAAATATGAGAAGCCTGCCATTTATTTCTTTGTCCTGAACTCACTTTTCCAATACACATACCACCCTCCCCAATTCTTACTTTTTCATATAAACAAACTATATATTAATTTAGTTTTTTAAAAGTATATCTCTAATTGTTCATCCTCTCCCGTGGTTTTTGATGAATGAGTCACAATTGTCATTATGATTTGCACATGATCACCATGAGAAAGGCAAGGAACAATTGCCAATTTTACCATTAAACATTACCATGTTTCCTTTTGCCTTTGGATACACAATTATACTGTTTGCATAGTCATCATTTACCTTTCAGAGGTGAATCTGCCAGTAATTCTTGCATTTACCTGTGATTTTTTTGAGTCTTTTGATTTCATTTGTAACAAGGATGTCAATGTGCATCTGATTTCAAATCTGTTTTGAGTACCACTAGTAGGTGTCTAATATATTGGCCAAAGATCACATTAAGAAAAGCAATAGTTCCTTTTGTATGTAGATACTTGAAAAACTGTATAATGCTTAGCACATTTTGCCCAGATTTCTCAAATGATCTACTACTCTTCCTAGAGAATAAAAAGGGAAACATTCATCATCTGGTGATCAGTCACTTGGGGATGTGTGTGTATCCCTTCTTCAGATCATCAATCTTCAGACTTCAGACACAGTTTACTGATGGGAATTTTCTCAAAGCTTTTCCATTATGGTAGAGAATACAATAACTAAGGATCTAAAATCACCTCTGAGAACCCAGGTTTGCTGCCCACAGTAGAAAGGGAGAAGACTTAACAAAATAATAATAATAATAACAATAACAAAATAAAGTAAAATGAAATAAAATAATTCAGGGTTTTGTCTTTGATTTTGACAGATTAATATAATTAGTCAGAGAATAATTAGCCAGTTGGCAAATAAGCATTAGATAATGAGAATACCTTTTTTCCCTGCCATATTATAGGGTATTGTAACAACACAACACACATTTTCTGTCAAGGGAAAATCTTCAGTGGGACCATTTCCTCCTAAACACTATCTACCAGTGCTCTTGAGATTTCTAAGAATTCTTTCAGAGCAGCAGGAATAAATTTCAACAGTTATATTGCAATTCTAAAGTAATACTTTGAGGAGAGCTGGCTGCTAGAAACAATAATTAGTCTAGTGAAATGTGAAGAGGAATAAGTCAAAGTGTGTTTAGGATGTTGAAGTGAAGTCACTGTATTTGCTAATATGTAGATGGGGAAATTGCAGGGGGAGGTTGCTGGGATGATTCAAAGTAGGAGGTAAAATACCCATTAAAGCATTAGAGACACGGTCATAATCAGGACTGCATGTTGGAATATGGTACACAGGGAATTACATAAATAGGTATGTGGGCCACACACGCATAAGTAACTGGTATAGGATCAAAAGATCACAGATTTAGAGCTGAGAGGAATGCTAAAGCCATGGACTACATTCACCCTCCCTTTATCGAAAGATATAGAAGTACCTAGAGATAAAATGACATGCCTCTGTTGTAATGTACCAAGTGTCTATGGCCAGATTCAAAACCAATTCTTCGTGACTCCAAGTCCAGTATCTTATCCATTGAGGAGAGAGGGGCTTTCAGATATGATTTTTGTATTCCCCAAAGGAACAATGCTCATATATACCACAGCATGGTTTTGACCAAAGGAGTAACAGAGAAATAATGACCCCTCTTTGTCTCTTTCACTGTAGGAAATGGATGTTTGTGGTAGGATGAAGAAGGGGATCTTCCCATAACTTCCTAAAAGTAGGCAGCATTGGTGACTGTGCAGAGATTAGAAAAAGGGCTCTCTTATATACAATTCCCCACATCTTTCCATATTCTAATTTCTGGAGTCTATGCATAAAGGAACGCAAACTAAAAAAAAAAATACAAAAAAAGGAGGGGTCATGACAAAAAGATAAACGGTAAATAGAGAGATGCACACAGAGAAATAAAAACAGATATATGTATAAAATACATATACATACATATATATCTGAACACAGCCAAATTTCCTTTTCTCTACAACTCAAGTCAGACAGAAAATATAATGGAAAGGAATATTAATTGATAAGAAATCAGGCATCTGGGTTCCAGTTCAATTCTCCCATGAACTAACTTTCAGATATTGAACATGTTATAAAACAAAGAATCTGAGAGTTGGAAGGCATCTCAAGGGTCATATAGTTTAATACCTTCTATAATAAGTGGTCATCTACATACTGTGGAAAGGACTTCAATGAGAGATATACACCTACCCACCAAGATTGCCTATTCCATTTGTAGTTAGCTCTAATCTTGGGAATATTTTTCCTGCAATGAGGATATATTTTCCTCTAATTAACTTCTATCTGCTGCTTCTAGTTATCTTTTATGGAGTCAAGTAAAACAAATAAAATTTCCCTTCTTCATGTCAGGTCTTTTCATACCTTAAAATTAGCTATCAAATGACACCCCTGACCTGTCCATTCTCCAGTATAAATTCTCCTAGATGTTTCAATGATTTCTTATGTTACATGGACTCAAAACCTTTAAATATCCTGGTTTTCCACATCCTCCATAACTTTCTTTTCTAAACTACAAAAGCATCTAACGTTGAAATTAAAGCTCCAGATGTGGTCTGACCAGGGTAGATGATGTCAGGTTTTCATATTGTGGTTAAACTCCAGAGTAAGGAGTTGGAATTTCATAAATTTGGCGTTTTGGGATCCATTAAAGGATTTTGAGCAAATAAATGACTTGGCGAAACCTCTATATTAGGAAGACTGTTTTGATTACCTGGTGAAGGATAGTGAAGTGCATTTAAATTAGAAGCACTGAAATCAATCAGAAACTTCATAACAATAGACTAGATAAAAGATGAGATCCAGGACTAGTTTAGTGATAGCCCAAGTGAAGAAGAGTATAATTTTGTAGAGTGAAAAACATTGTATAGGTACAATGGACACATTACACAACTGAATAGAAAAAAAGGGTATAGAAGAAGAAAAAATAAAGATGATTATGAAGTCTGGACCTCATTTCAGTAGGACTATCGTGGTGATACTTATGAAATCCACAGGAGAAGTATTTTTTTTTCCTTTTGTGGGGGCACTGAGTTCAAATTAGGACAGGCTAAATTTCAGGTACTAGAAGGACATACAGGTGAAAGTGTCTAGCAGACAGATGAACAGTTAGGACTTAAGGCTTAGGTAACAGATGAGCAAAAGAGTTGTTGATTTAGGGATTATCTGCCTATAGATAAATGAAGCCATAAAACTGGGTAAGATCATGGTATAGATGTTTACTTTGCACAGTGACATCCTTTTCATATTGTATTTAATCATATTTTCACTCAACAATGAATCCTATCACAGCTACTGGAAAACATTATTATGTATTGTGCTAGTTTAAATTTTTAGGAGGCTTTTTATGAAAGAAAAAATATAATCTATGATTTCTGAAATAACATTTTAAATTCTCATTCTATAGCTATAAGACTGAAATATAGGATGATAACTTGATCTCACAGTGATGCAGAGTTTTTATTGTATTACTGTATTTTGGGGAATAGAGTTCAGCATATTTTATTTCTATTCATATAAGCTCCACTATATAAATAAATCTACACATATGTGTATGTGGTGGTAGTGGAGAGGATATAAGCATTTACATAATGCTTATTATGTGTTGGGCATTGTGCTAAGCACTTTTACAAATATTATATAATTTTTATGATCACAACAACCCTCCAAGGTAGGTGTTGTTATTGCCCTGATTTTACAGTTGAGGAAACAGAGTCAAACATAGGTTAAATGACTTGTCCAGGGTCACACAGCAGATGTAAACTTAGGTCTTCTTGACCTAAGAGCCAGTACTGTATTCACCATTCCACCAATTGCCTACATATGTATTATAGATAGATGTGTGCATATTTCTATAAGTAAGTACAGTATAGGTCTATATAAAATTTAAAAATGTACAGAAGATACATATGGAAATTTTACATATGTATACTAATAAAATACACATACACATAAATGTATATATGGCTATAGGCATGTGGATATATACACAAATATAATTATATGTAAATCCATTTTTATAATCTATAAGGGGTCAGAGTGTCGGCAAATATTTTGTTTGGCATTAGGATATGAGAGTTCAGTGGCTTTTTTTCTTTCCACTTGGGAGAGTCACAAAATATGTAAATTAATTTCAGTAACACCAAAGTGATACTGGTAAAGAGAAGGGATGTAAAATTATGTGTTTGTAGATTTAGAGCCCAAAGGAATCTTAGTGGCCAGTGAGTCTAGCAGCCCTAAATCTCCCATTTTTCAAATGAGAAAATGGTGATTATTAAGTGATGTTAATATTAAGTGATTTAATTAGTGACAGGATTTAAGAGGCAGGATTCAAGCATAGTTCTTCCTGATTCCAATTCTAAATCCTTATTAATTGTTGTAGCAGCAAGCACCCCAACATCCCCAGGGAAGCTGCCAATATAGGTTCTTAGATCTGCTTTTGTAAAGGAAAGCAACTCAAAATGGGTTAACAAGCTTACTTTAATCAAACATATATTACTTAGTTCAGGGGGAAAAGGTCAGCACCCCGAACTTCAGAGTATACAGACAGATCAAACAGACAGGCTTCCAAACTGTCCAACCATTATCAATATCAAAATCACAGTTACCAGAGAGGGAAGCATCAACATCTGGGTTTTCAAAGCAGTGGGGGCTCTCAACAACAGCTTCCCAGAGTCTCATCTGGTCAAATCACACAACACTTCTCAAAGTGAGCCCCAAAGCAAAGCCTCAAATGAGGGATTATCATAGTCTTCTCCTGGCTCAAAGAATGTAACCACCCTCTTGACCCACTGCCCAATCACACAGCATCAAGGTGTGGTCATTCCTGAAAACCAAGCCTCCTACCACAGGCTCCATGTGACCACATTCAGCCTATTATGGGGCAGAGTATATTTTCAAATCAAGGAAGGTTCTCAAAGTCACTTAAGTCAATCAAAGTCTCTTAAGCCAATCAAAGGGCCTAGGGGCAGGGAAGATCTTCAAATCTGCACTTCCATTACAATTGTTTCAAAAATATCCATAATCCCTACCCCCATCCCTAACCTCAAACTGGGATTTTATCAATATACAGGACTTTCACTGTGGAAACTTCCATTATTAGCACTGATAAGTCAATCCTTTAAACCTTGTAGTCTTACAAAATTTCCTGGAGATACTGAGAGGTTTAGAGATTTACCTATTTTTTAAAAATTGCTGTTATGTGGCAAAGGTAGTGCTTGAATTCAGTTCTTTTTGATTCCAGGGCCAGCCCTTTACCAATTTTGTAATCCAAAAAGAAGTATAATATGAATATTTCATGAGATTTTCTGTTCCTCAGAAGCATAGCTCCTCGATGGTCAATGAGACTTTAGTAGAATCATGGAAAATTAGGCCTAGAATGGTTTTTGGAGGTCATTTACTATCATGTTTTCATTTTATTATTGAGGAAACTGAGTCACAAAAATTCAAAGCATCATGTCTAACACAGCACTTTTGTTTTATTACTAGCAAAATTGGCATTTTTCTGCAACTCCTGGCAGAGTATTCTTTCCATTATATTAAACTACTGTGCTCTATTGATATCTGACTAAAAGTCCATCATCATCTCTTGAAAGGACTCCTATCCAGAAAATGACTTTCCAGTTTTAGATAAAACAATTGTAATTGACACCTCCAAAATTCCTAGTGTGCTTTTACTATGTGATAAGACTTGAGGTACACACAATTCTCAGTCTACAGCTGGCATACATTCAGTAACTAGATTATCCAAACCTCTCACTCCTTAAATTGCCCACTGATCCAAAGCAGAATCCAATCAATATTTTGACCTTTGTTTATAAGGGCATAAATGATGTGGAACCTTTATATATGAGAAAGGAAAAATGAATTGCAATCAAGTGTACTCTGCATGGCTGGCTCTAAGAAACTAACTCCCTCTAAATTTAACTCAGTTCAAAATGGAGGAAAGATGGTTTAGTCAAATATCATGAGCTGGAAAACTCTTTGGAAGCAAGGAAGCCTAAGAACTAGACTTTGAAACAATTCTTAGGCCACCCTGTTCAGTGACCATCAATAACTGGTTTCCAGTTTCTAGTAGGGTTTATCATAGAAGACTGAAATAGTTATATTCCTCTTCTCTATGTGTCATTCTCCCTCCCTCTCTCTTTTCCTATCCCTTTCCCTCCTTTGCTCTCCCTCCTTCCCTCACTGTTCCCTCTCTTCTCTCTCCACATTTGAGCTCAGATCTTCATGACTCAAGTCCAATGAGACATAGTAGACAGAACATTGGGTATAGAGTCAGAAATTTTTGGTTTCAAATATTGTCTCTGACATCTACTGGCTATATGCCCCTAAGAAAGCCCTTCAAGTTACTTGTTTTCTCAGCCTCAGTTTAACTCATCTGTAAGTTGAGAAAATTATAATACTTTAGAGGGTTATTCTGAGATAATATATTAAAAATATTTTTCAAATCCTAAAGTTACACATGTAAACACATATGCATACACACACATATACACACATACACATATAGATAGAGATATATACCTGATTACCATATATAGGTAACATAGATGTATAACATTAGAGAAGTGTTATATATATATATATGTACATATATATGTATATATTAAAACACACATGAGTCTAATATGTATTAAACAAGTTATATATATATACACACACAACTCTAATATACATTAGAAAATTTATATATAGATACACATATATTAAACAGATTATCTGTGTATATATGTGTATGTGTTAATATGTATATGTGTGTATATGTATATATATATATATATTTTATGTGTATATCAACATCAAAACATATGTACTCAACTAGTCAGTCAACTAACATTTATTAAGGACCTATTATGTATGTACCAGGTACTATGCTAAGCACTAGGGATATTAAGAAAAGAAAAAAAACTAGTGTCTTAAAAAATATCACAGTCTAAGTCAGCATCAAGGGTGGGGTTTGAATTTTGGGACTCTAATTCCAAGGGGGTTCTATCCATTCCCATACCATGATGGGGTGGAAGGATAGCCATATGGATAGAATGCTGGATTTGCAGGAAGGAAGAAGTGGATTTTAATTCTGCCTCATACACTTACAAAATATGTGACCCTAGTCAAGTCATTTCACCTTTGAGCTTCACTTTCCTTTTGCATAAAAGGGAGAAAAAGGGTGATTGTCATGTGGAGCAAATATGAATACACACATATGTAAATCAGAAAGAGCTATATATATAAGTTATTATTCTACACCTGAATCTCTGGTCCTAGGCAATAGGATCAAGAAAAACGTCATAATTTAAAATGAGATAAGTTTGTGAAACAATCTTACAGGGCTGCAAGCAAAACAAACAGACAAAAACTGTATATACAAGATATTGATATCTGACTAAAAGTCCATCATCATCTCTTGAAAGGACTCCTATCCAGAAAATGACATTCCAATTTTAGATAAAACAATTGAAATTGATACCTCCAAAATTCCTAGTGTGCTTTTACTATGTGATAAGATTTGAGGTACACACAATTCTCAGTCTACAGCTGGCATACATTCAGTAACCAGATTATCCAAACCTTTCACTCCTTAAATTGCCCACTGAAGTGCTATATAAGCATATGGGTGCCTCTGTCATTACTTTGGATAGTCATCTTCACTTGGGTAAAATATAGCACTTATTTTGTTGACTATAAGTCAAAGAAATGAATAAGCAGGCTGCTAGAGAAGAATGAATCTAGTTACTATGGAAAATTACTTCATAGAGAATTCTACTTTTGAATCAAATGGCATTCTTCAACATTTCAATCTCTCAAACTTTCCTTATTTCATCAGTATGGGTATGTGTTCTACCTTGGATCATAAGCACTCTCTCTCTCTCTCTCTCTCTCTCTCTCTCTCTCTCTCTCTCTCTCTCTCTCTCTCTCTCTCTCTCTTTTGCTTTTTGGAGGGCAATTGGGGTTAAGTGACTTGCCCAAAGTCACACGGCTAGTTTTTGTGTTGTTTCTTAGGCCAGATTTGAACACAGGTCCTCCTGACAGCAGGGCCATTGCTCTATTCACTGCACCACCTAGCTACCCCAAGTTGTCTATTTCTTATAAGAAAGGGTTTATGACTTGCTATTTATCAAAACATTAAATATTTACCAGCTCACTTACTTTAGTGAAGGTCTGCTTCAAGGTCTGAGATCTTGTCTTTCGACATTCTATTTATTGGTTTCTAATGCTTCTATTGTTTGTTCAACTTCTCCACTTGGCATCTCCAACCTTGCCAGCTGGTTTCAAATCCAGGGAGCAAAATGTCCCCTCCCAAGATAAGCTCATCACTTTTAACTCACCATTATGATTCTAGCTCAAGCCTTGATTGATGTCACCTCCTTCCAACTTCCCTGTCCTCTGTTTGGAGGTCAGAGGACCAGCCTCTCCTCTCAATGCCTTCCTTTATCGAGGACAGAAACGGGACTCTCAGATCACGCCCCTTTGCATCTGCCGCCCTGACTGGTTTCAGTACCACCCCCCTCCTTTCCTTACTCTTTTTTTGTTTTTTCTTCTCCTTTGGATTGTGAATTCACTGAGGTCAGGGACTGTCTTTTTTTATTATTAATTGTAACCTCAGTTTTAAATACGATGCCTGGCACTGACACATCATAGGTGCTTACTACATATTCACTGGATTCGATTGGATTATTGTTGTTGGTCATACTAATGCTTGAATGGTACAGACTTCTCCTGAAGAGAAAGCACATTCTCTCACTGCAAGTCAGCACTTGCTTTACCATTTGTAAACTTAGAGAGTTTCATGTAGCACTGAGGATTTAAGTAACTTGCTAAGGTGATAACAGTCAGTATGTGTGAGAGGCAGAATTCATACTCATGTTTTTTTCTGACTCTTAAGACTAGTTAGTTAGTTAGAGAGCTCTCCATCAATTGCAGTGTAAATATCAGATTTAGTCAGGTGGCACACATGGAATTTTCCACTACAAACCTAACATAAATTGTCATTCTGCAGCATTGCAAAGTTGGAATGTTTAGACCAGCAGTCTAGCTCTGCAATATCCATAACAATGTATGATTTGCCAGGCTTATAAAAGAGATAAAGTAACTGAAAAAAAAAAACTGATGGTGTTGAAGAGGTAAACCAATAATCTTATAAGTTCATTCAAGCTCTTAATATAAGAAACATGGGTGATAAGATATTTTACTCCAAAATATGTTAGTTCCCAGCCAACAACAGCATGTTTCATAGGGTCATGGACTAAGGGCTGGAAAATGCATTTGGAATCATCTCTATAACTGAGGCCTAGAGCAGAAGGCACTTCCCATGATCAAGAAGGTCAAGCATAATCAAGATCCTCCTATGTATATATTTGAGCGAAAAAATGTTTTAACCTCTTTAGGTCTCAGTTTACTTCTTTGTAAAATACTTAGAAGTGTAACCTAAATTACTAACATTTTCTTCATCACTTTCTTAAGGCTAGTCAATCAATGAAACAATAAATCAAACTTGTATTTGAAGCTTTTGCTCATTTCTGAGGTCTAAATGCTCACACTAAATATATAACAATCAACTCTCATGAGCCAATACAAGCTAGTTCCCATACACCCCTGAAAATCCTTGCCCTTCCACATACCACCTGTCTGACCTTGGGCAAATCACAATCTCTTTGGGTCTTAGCATCTTCATCTGCAAAAAGGGTATGGGGCTAGATAATTTCTAGGATTCCTTCTAATTCCAGTGAACTCTTTAGGGATCTCTCAGGAATACTCTGTGTGAACCAAGACATGTCCTTCATAGATCATAAACTCATTATCTTTGAAATGCAGTTGATGGGACAACACACTTATTAAAATGCTTTTAGAATTTTTTTTACTCTAGTCCTCAGTTTCTAAACCTGTAAAAAGGAAGAATATTAAATGGAGTGATATCTTAGAAATGTATTTTTATTCTAAATCTACTATCCTGTTATCATTATGGTATTTATAAATATTAAAAATACAAAGCATTTGGATATTTTTAATAATAAAAGTTTGTGATTTTAGTCATTGTCATTTTATAGAAATAATATATGCATAAAAAAATATACTTCTCTCTAAAAGATGCTTGATTCCCTTCCCAAGATCTTGAGGTTAGCTGTAGTAGCCTAAATGAATTATGAGATCTGATATATTGAAAATATATATATTTTTTTGATTGACATTTTCCCTGTCTTCTATAACCCAATTAAAGATCTAGGCAATTAACAATTAGCAAAATGTTGCAAAAGAGAGCAGAACAAGTCATATCTTTATAAATTAGAAAGACTACTACCAAAAGAAAATTACTCTTGCAGGAATTTGTAAAAGCTCAGTAATCAGTGGGGAAGATAGCTTATTTGGAGAGATGTTGTGAAATGGTTTTTTAAACCCAATATTCTCATTTCTCTGTGAATAGGTTATCTTGAATTCATCCTAGGGAAGAAAACAAGATACTAAAGGTAACTCTTTAGGCCCTAATTACTACTGCCCCTTTATATTAGAAATAACCATGTGAGTACAGATAAGAACCAGGAATAAGAAGTAAAAGATTATGAATTTCTAAAAGCAAATTCCGAGTAATCCGGAGTTTGGCTGGAAACATAAGACGAAATTGGCCTGGAGGTTGTAAGTGTCAGTTGTAGGCTGGAATTAGAAGCGAGACCAATAATTGGAAGTGAATGAATCACTTCAGATCTGATAACTGGGAATTACTCCAACTACCATTTAAGCCTATCCTCCTTTTGCTCAACTCACAAAGTAGGCAGACAACAAGAACACCTTTATTCATTATTAGAGGATGGCAATTAAACTACTCTTCACCTTTCTGTTGCCCTCTCTGGACTCCCTTTTCATCTTCATATCATTGAGTAAGTCACTTAAAATGAATCACATCAGTAAGAATTCTTCGAAGGATGATTCCAAATGAAAGGAAGCAGGGCTGTATAGAAGAGGTAGGGATGACTAAGAAAGAAAAAAAAAAAACTATCAATGAAATGTGGACATAATAAAAATGTTTGATCCTTAGTGGGTTGATATCATAGCAGTTCCATGTAGAAAGTGATTTCATCAATCATCTAGTGCAACAGTCACTAGAAAAAAAAATCCTTTACTCATGAAATTACAGGACAGATAACACACACATGTATATATATATATACATACATGTATATATAAAGACACATAGTTAAATACTATAAAATTATTATTATTATATTTCACAATCACCTTAATACCAAATACTGAGTGGGAATGAGTCATGTAATCTCTCTATGACTCAGTTCCCACATATACAAAATGAATAAGACTAATCTCCTGAGTCAGATGTTGAAAGGCAGAGCTGATAAAAAACAAAAATGAAACAAACAAACAAAACTTACCCTCCCAAGTGATACTGGAACAAGATTAACATTTAATCAGAAAATATTTAACAAAATAAATCAAAATACAATTTAATTAATGTTGGGGGGTAGAGACAAGATGGTGGAGTAGAAGCACAAACTTGTGATGAGGTCACACTCCAATCACTTCCAATACATGTAAAAAATTACTCTAAACAAACTTTAGAGCTACAGAACCCACAAAGAGACAGAAAGAAACAAATCTCCTGCTGAAGGCAGCCTGGCAGGTGGACAGGAAGGGTCTTAGCTGGGAGCCAAGCAAAGTCCTGTATGAGCCACACGCTTCGGGCATCAGGGTAGCTGTGACCAGAGTGGGACAGAGCAGACTTGAACAGATTGAATCAGCAGCAGCTGTGGCATTTTCTAGACTTCTCAACCCATAAAGTGGCAGAGGCACAGTGGCTGTGCAGCCCCACCATATAGCTGCCTCAGGAGCTCTTGGCCTGCAGATCATAGAGGTACCAAGCAACAATTTAGAGGGTAATCTCCTTTGCTTTAATCTGCTTGGATCTGGATTGTGGTTTGGGTGGTTGTCCTGGGGTATGTGGCCAGTGAGCCAGAGCTTGTGAGAGATGAAGAGATGGAGCCCTCCTAATATATCTAGCAGATGTGAAAACCCCAGATTTGGGACAAAGCTCTCTTCATTCTGGAAGCAGAGTTCTACCATGGCAAAGAGCTCAAAAGTAAAGTAATTGGCTGGCAATATGAGCAAGCAATGAAAGTAAAAAGAGACTATAGGACCCTTTTTGGGTGACAAAAAGGATCAAGGCAAGGAGTAGGAGGAAGACAGTGAAGTCAGAACTTCTGCATCAAAAGCTCTCCAGAAAAATTTGAATTGATTCCAGTCCATGAAGGGCCTCTTTTGGGGTGGAGGGTAGGGGAAAGGTGGGGAGAAAAAGTTGTAACTCACGATCTTGTGGAAATGAATGTTGCAAAAAATAAATAAATAAATTATATATATATATATATATATATATATATATATATATATATATATATATATAATTAGCATTAATTTGTGGTTGTCTACATTATGTGACCCTCAGGGATCCATTTATATTTGAGTTTGATTACACTGTATTAAAAAAAAAGATCACATACGTAAAACATGTGAGGGCTAGGGGGGCGGAGCCAAGATGGCAGAGGAGAAACAGCTCAACCAAGCCACTCTGCCCCCAGATTCCCCCGAAACTATGTAAAAGGGGAATCTGAACAACTTCTGGAGCCCCAGCACCCACAGAACGACACAGAGAAGCTAACCCAGCAGCCCTGCAGGAAGGACCAGCACAACGGTCTGGGACCTGGCAGCATGCAGCACACAGAGCTCAGGAGCCGAGCCGAGCCAAGGTCCGCATGAGCCGAGGTTTTAGCCCCAGGGCGGCAGGGCCAGCAGCTGGCTGGAGGAACCCCAGAACACCAGGAGCTGTGGCGACTCCAGAATCATCAACATAGACTTGCCTAGGACAAAGTAAGAGGTTAGTGTCCTATGGACTTTGGGACCCATATTTAGGGAATGCGTCAGCTCCCTCCCCTGGAGGCTAGAAACCACTGAGGACAAATGCCATTTTGTAGTTTTCAGAGGCAGCTCCAGCTCCTGGCCTGCAAATTTGTAGGGAGATCCAGCGATGAGTCTTGGGGAGTAATCGCTCTTGCTTTAACCTCTCTGGATCTGGATTGTGACCTAGGGTGGAAGTCGTGGGTGGGTTTACAGCTTGCCAGAAACGGAAGTTGCCCCCCACATGTTCCGGATAAAAATTCCTCTATCTGGCCTTAAAGCCATAGTGTGGCAACAAGCCCCAAAGCCAAGTAATTAAGCGGGAACATGCCAAGGCAAAGGAAACAGAAAAATGCAACCCTAGACTCCTATTTTGGGGGCATAGAGCGGGAAAAGGACTGTGAGGTCAGAAGTCCTGCTCCAAAAGCCCCAGGAGAAAACATGAGTGGGTTGCAGGCTATAGAGGACCTTAAGAAGGACTTTAAAAATCAAATAAGAGAAGTGGAGGAAAAATTGGAAAGAGAAATGAGAAGGATGCAGGAAAAGTATGAAATGAAGGTTAACAGCCTGACTGAGGAAAACAACACCTTAAAAAATAGACTAACTCAAATGGCAAAGGAGGCACAAAAGGGCAATGAGGAGAAGAATGCCTTAAAAAGTCAAATTTGCCAGATGGAAAAAGAATCTCAAAAGTTCACTGAGGAGATTCATTCCTTCAGAGTTAGACTGGAGCAAATGGAAACTAATGACTTTATGAGAAATCAAGATGCTGTTAAGCACATCCACACAAATGAAAGAGTAGAAGGCAATGTGAAATATCTCATGAGAAAAACCACTGACCTGGAAAATAGATCCAGGAGAGACAATTTAAAAATTATTGGACTACCTGAAAGCCATGATCAAGGAAAGAACCTAGAAATCACCCTTCAAGAAATTCTCAAGGAAAACTGCCCTGATGTTTTAGATCCAGAGGGCAAAATAGAGGTTGAAAGAATCCACCAATCACCTCCTGAAAAAGATCCCAAAAAGAAAACTCCCAGGAATATTATAGCCAGGTTCCAGAATCCCCAGATCAAGGAGAAAATACTACAAGCAGCCAGGAAGAAACAATTTCAATATTGTGGAAACACAATCAGAATAGCCCAGGACCTGGCAGCTTCTACACTGAGGGATCGAAGGGCATGGAATATGATATTCCAGAGGGCAAAAGAACTGGGAATGAACCCAAGGGTCACCTACCAAGCAAAACTGAGTATTTTGTTTCAGGGGAAAATATGGTCATTCAGTGGAATAGAGGACTTTCAAGCATTCTTGAGGAAAAACCAGAGTTGAATAGAAAATTTGACATCCAGACACAAGAAGTAAGAGATGCCTGAGAAGGTAATCAGGGAAAAGAAATCAAAAGGAACTTATCAAAGTTGAACTATTTACATTCCTATATGGAAAAGCAATAACTGTGACTGATGATATCTTTCTCACTATGAAAATAATGGAAGAAGGGTGTGTGGTCATATGAATACATATGTGAATGTGTGTGTATATGGTTACAGTTATATATGGATAGAGGGCATAGGTTGAATTTATTGGGAAGGGAGAATACACAAGGGATGAAATTATGAGGTGAGAGAGGAAAGTGGCAAGAGGAGATGGGGAGAGACAGGGTAGGGTAAACTATCCCATGTAGAAGAAGCAAGGGGAAGTGGTTGCAAAAGAGTGGGAGAATAAGGAAGGCTAAAAAGGCAAAACCACATTCACATTGAATTTGGTTCAGGGAGAAAATGACATACATACTAAATGGGATATCTCAACCTGCAGCAGGATAGGGGGAAGGGGGATGGGAGGAGGGATGATGGATGGGAGGGCATCCTTTGGGTGAGGGGTGGTTGGAAGTACCCACTATAGAAGAGGGACAGGATCATATAGGGAATGGACCAGGTGGGAGGTGGGATGAGTGGGAGGGGATTATAAGCAGCCTTGTACAATATATCTACTATGATAATGTTTTGCATAGCTAGACATGTACAACATATACTGAATTACTTATCTCCCAAAAGGGAATGGGTGACAAGGGAGGAAGGAAATGGATCTGAAATTCGAGGTCATAACATTAAATGTTTTAAATATATAAAAATACTATTATTAATACTCTCTTGCTTGTAATAGGGAGATAAGATGTGCAGGCATTGGGACACAAAGACTCACCTTTCTCTAATGGAAAAGTCGACGGGTGTATGGGAGAAGGTATGGGAGAGAGCAGACTGGAGGAAGTGATATCTTGTGGGACTACTCTTCTGGGAGGTTGGGTAGGGGAATAATGGGGGAAAATGATTGTAACTCAAAATCTGGCGGAAATGAATGATGAGGAATCTTTTTATTAAACCTACTTGTTGAATAAAATCCAGTTATTAAAGAAAAAAAAAACATGTGAGGGCTAGTGTAGTGATGTAGAAAGAGTATTGGGCTCAGAGTTGGGAAGACAGGGCTTACAGTAAGACGTACATACATATATTCATCCATACATGTATACACACATATATGTGTATTTGTATACACACATACACAATATGCATATTCACTATAATATCTATGTTCATTTGTGCTCGCCTCTCTTTTAACATTGCTGCCACTTTGGAAAGGGACTGATCATTTCATGCCTGGATTATGGCAAAAGTGTATTAGTTGTTCTCCCACTTCAGTACATCTTCCCCTCTTTTGTTAAATTGATCTTATTAAAACACATATCTCTTCCTTCTCCCCCCTTCCTTCTCCCTCCCTCTGTCTCTTCTCCCTTTCTTCCTTCCTTCCTTCCTTCCTTCCTTCCTTCCTTCCTTCCTTCCTTCCTTCCTTCCTTCCTTCTTTCCTTCCTTCCTTCCCTCCTTCCTTCCTTCCTTCTTTCCGTCCTTCCTTCCTTCCTCCCTCCCTCCCTCCACCCCCCACCCTCTCTCTCTCCAATGTGTTTAGTAATCTAGTTCCAATATTCCCCTTGCTAACCTGTTCCTGGTACATAGTAGGTATTTAATAAGTATTAATTGATTAACTGTTCCTTACACAAGTCTCTCCATGTCCAGATGCAGTGCATTTTCACTATTTGCCATGCCTAGAGGTACCTTCCTATTGACTTTCGTCTCCTGACTTTTTTTAAGTCCCTGCTAAAATCACACCTCCCATAATAAGCCTTCCTTATACTTCTTTATATGTATATTTTCAATATAGAATTGTTTGCATGTTTTTCCCCTTTTCTCTTACAAGCTTCTTTTTTTTAAACAAATGCTTTATTAACTTCTGTTTTACATCATTCATTTCCACAAGATTTTGAGTTACAATTATTTCTCCCCCGTTATTCCCCTACCCAACCTCCCAGAATAGTAGTCCCACAAGATATCACTTCCTCCAATCTGCTCTCCCCTATACCTTCTCCCATACCCCCTTCGACTTTTCCATTAGAGGAAGTTGAATCTTTGTGTCCTAATGCCTGCATATACTATCTCCCAATTACAAGCAAAAGAGTATTAATAATAGTATTTATATATATTTGAAACATTTAATGTTAAGACCTCGAATTTCAGATCCATTTCCTTTCTCTCTCTGGGGAGATAAGTAATTCAGGATATGTTGCACATGTCTAGCTATGCAAAACATTATCATAGTAGATATATTGTACAAGGCTGCTTATAATTCCCTCCCACTCATCCCACCTCCCACCTGGTCCATTCCCTACAAGATCCTATCCCTCTTCTATACTGGGTACTTCCAACCTCCCCTCCCCCCAAGGATGCCCTCCCATCAATCATCCCTCCTCTCATCTCCCTTCCCCCTATCCTGCTGCAGGTTGAGATATCCCATTTAGTATGTATGTCATTCTCTCCCTGACCAAATTCAATGAGAATGTGGTTTTGCCTTTTTTGCCTTCCTATTCTCCCCCTCCCTTGCAGCCACTTCCCCTTGCTTCTTCCACATGAGAAAGTTTACCCCAACCTGTCTCTCCCCATCTCCTCTTGCCACTTTCCTCTCTCACCTCATAATTTCATCCCTTGAGTATTCTTCCTTCCCAACAAATTCAACCTATGCCCTCTATCCATATATAACTGTAACCATATACACACACATTCACATATGTATTCATATGACCACACCCCCTCCTTCCATTATTTTCATAGTGAGAAAGATATCATCAGTCACAGTTATTGCTTTTCCATATAGGAATGTAAATAGTTCAACTTTGATAAGTTCCTTTTGATTTCTTTTCCCTGATTACCTTCTCAGGCTTCTCTTGCTTCTTGGTTCTGGATGTCAAATTTTCTATTCAATTCTGGTTTTTTCCTCAAGAATGCTTGAAAGTCCTTTATTCCACTGAATGACCATATTTTCCCCTGAAACAAAATACTCAGTTTTGCTTGGTAGGTGACCCTTGGCTTCATTCCCAGTTCTTTTGCCCTCTGGAATATCATATTCCATGCCCTTCAATCCCTCAGTGTAGAAGCTGCCAGGTCCTGGGCTATTCTGATTGTGTTTTCCACAATATTGAAATTGTTTCTTCCTGGCTGCTTGTAGTATTTTCTCCTTGATCTGGGGATTCTGGAACCTGGCTATAATATTCCTGGGAGTTTTCTTTTTGGGATCTTTTTCAGGAGGTGATTGGTGGATTCTTTAGACCTCTATTTTGCCCTCTGGATCTAAAACATCAGGGCAGTTTTCCTTGAGAATTTCTTGAAGGGTGATTTCGAGGTTCTTTCCTTGATCATGGCTTTCAGGTAGTCCAATAATTTTTAAATTGTCTCTCCTGGATCTATTTTCCAGGTCAGTGGTTTTTCTCATGAGATATTTCACATTGCCTTCTACTCTTTCATTTGTGTGGATGTGCTTAACAGCATCTTGATTTCTCATAAAGTCATTAGCTTCCATTTGCTCCAGTCTAACTCTGAAGGAATGAATCATCTCAATGAACTTTTGAGATTCTTTTTCCATCTGGCAAATTTGACTTTTTAGGGCATTCTTCTCCTCATTGCCCTTTTGGGCCTCCTTTGCCATTTGAGTTAGTCTATTTTTTAAGGTGTTGTTTTCCTCATCAGGCTGTTGACCCTCATTTCATACTTTTCCTGCATCCTTCTCATTTCTCTTTCCAATTTTTCCTCCACTTCTCTTATTTGATTTTCAAAGTCCTTCTTAAGGTCCTCTATGGCCTGCAACCTGCTCATGTTTTCCCCTAGGGCTTTTGGAGCAGGACTTCTGACCTCACAGTCCTTTTGCTGCTCTATGCCCCCAAAATAGGAGTCTAGGGTTGCATTTTTCTGTTTCCTTTGCCTTGGCATGTTGCCACGTAATTGCTTGAATTTTGGGCTTGTTTGCCACACTATGGCTTTAAGGACAGATAGAGGAATTTTCGTCCCAAACGTGTGGGGGCAACTTCCGTTTCTGGCAAGCTGTAAACCCACCCACTACTTCCACCCTAGATCACAATCCAGATCCAGGGAGGTTAAAGCAAGAGCGATTACTCCCCAAGACTGATCGCTGGATCTCTCTACAAATTTGCAGGCCAGGAGCTGGAGCTGCCTCTGAAAACTACAAAATGGCGTTTGTCCTCAGTGGTTTCTAGCCCCCAGGGGAGGGAGCTGACGCATTCCCTAAATATGGGTCCCAAAATCCATAGGACACTAACCTCTTACTTTGTCCTAGGCATGTCTATGCTAATTCTGGAGTGGCCACAGGTGTTGGTGTTCTGTGGTCTCTCCAGCTGGTTGCTGGCCCTGCCACCCTGGGGCTAAAGCCTCGGCTTACGGGGACCTGGGCTCCGCTTGGCTCGGCTCCCCACGCTCTGCGCACTGCGTGCTCCCAGCTCCCAGAGTGCTGTGCTGGTCCTTCCAGCAGGGCTACTGGGCTGTCCTCAGTGGGAGGTTAGCTTCTCTGTGTCATTCTCTGGGTGCTGGGGCTCCAGAAGTTGTTCAGAGTCCGCTTTTACATAGTTTGGGGGAAATCTGGGGGCAGAGTGGCTTGGATGAGCTGTTTCTACTCTGCCATCTTGGCTCCGCCCCCTCTACTACAAGGTTCTTGAGGGCAGGGTCCATTTTTTTTCCTCCCATTTTTAAAATATTTCTAGCCAGACACATATAATGGGCACCTAACTTTTTGTTTTTGCTAACTTGACTTACTATCTGTTTTGTCTAGTTGCCTTCAGTGAAAATGTCATTGATTGGATTCAGATGTTTATAAGAAATACAAATTTCAATTCATTTTTGAAATTATTTTGGTGTAAATTTTAGTCATAAACAAAGTTTGAATGCTAATTCAGGAAGAGAGCTTGTTTTCCTCCAAATATACTGCCTGAATATGACTGAAATTATATTTTAGGGGCTTTAATATTAGATCACCAGCTACCTGACTCCATTAAACTTTTAAAGATATACTACAGAAAGTGGAATCTAAAACTCTTTAACTCAAATCTAAGACTGACTCCTTTGGAAAACCATTAGACCTCAATCGAAATTTCCAATGGCATAAAACAGAAGTCATTTCTCAAACCTTCCTTTATTTCCATTTCTACTGCTGCCACCTTATTTCAGGCTATTATCACCCTATGTTTGAATTACTATTACAATACTCTTTTACAACTTGGCTCTCCCACACCACTAATTCTATCCTTCTTACACTGAAATATTTATCTTTTTAAAACACTTTCAACAAGATTTTGAATGTCAATCCTTTGTCTGCAGAATAAATCTCAAACTCCTTAGCCTAGCATTCTAGGCCTTATATGCCCCTCCTGGAATCTAATTTTTCAAAATTATCATCAACTATGTCCCTAAATGAAACTTCTGGTCAAACTAAGTCATTAATTCTATATCCCTGTACTGGGCTCTCCACTTCTTTGACAATTACATATCCTTCAGTTCAAATCCTTCCTCCTCCATGATGTCTTTCTTCAGCATCCCTCAACAACCTATTCTTCCTCTGAACTTCTAAAACATTCATTTCTTGTTCCATTTATTATAAACATGTTGGAGTCATTGTACTTGGCCTTAAATTCTCTCTAACAGTACAGGTATTCTCTCCCAGCTCTGAATGTATGATCCCATAATGCTATGATATTTTATTTGGAGTTTTCTTTTTATATGTTTATATCTCATTAATACAAATATTCTTAAGTACTTACTTTCTTCCAGATACTTGGGTGATGGGCATTTGGGATACAGAGATAAAAATGAAATAGTTCCCACCCTCTAGAACTTTAAAGTTAACATGTTTATATACACAATATATGAAAAATAAATACATCAAGTCAACAAGCTTTTATTAAATGATAACTCTGCTAATTCCTGGGAATACAAGTACAAGCAGAAAGTTCCATTAACTAAGAAATTATTATAGAAGGAAGGCATTACCATCTAGGGGGATTAGGAAAGGAATCATACGTGGCAGTTAAGCCCAATTTTGAAAGAAACTAGAGATTTTAAAATATAGGAGTGATGAAGTATTCATTTTCATGTATAAAGAAAGCTAGATAATAGAAAGTCAAGGAGATTGGTGATTAAGTGTTCTGCAAGAGGAATAGTAAGGAATTTTTAACTTGACCAGGGATTGTTTAAAGGGGACTCTAATGAAGCTGGAAATAATACATTGGGATGAAGTAGGGAAGTGTGTTTTCAAATAGCAGAGAAGTTAATAACATAATAAATGCCTAATAAGGATTTAATAAGGGATCAAAGTCAAAATGACAGTAGAGAAAGTACTGAGCTGATCTCTCCCAACATCCCCCTCTGAATAATGTTGAAATAATGACTCAAAACAAATTCTAGAGTGGTAGAGACATCAAAAGGTTAGAGTGAGACCTTCTTGTAGCCCAAGGCAACATAGGAGGTTCAAAAGAGAAATGTAGGTGGAAACTGGCCCATAGTTCATGTAGATGTGGTGAAAATAAAAGCAACAATAGCTTCAGGAGCTCTCAAGCTAGAGACAGTAAAGTGATCCAGCAACTGGTATCAGATATAGGATAAGATGCTGTTTGGCAACTCAATTGCTGTTACCAACTTCTGAATCATAGTTCAAGGCTAGAAAAGAAAACATTTCATCAAGAGAAAGTGGAAATCCTAAGGGACAATATCAGTATTCATTGTGGGTTGCTTTTTTTTTAAATTTATATTACTTTTCACCCAACTACTTTATCATTCTGATCCCTCAATTTCCTTCTTTTAAATTTGCCATCCTACTCTATGCACCCCACCCTCATTTATATTTTCTGTTCCATTTGAAGAAGTTGTGCTTTTTTTTGAGACATTTTGGAGTAATGTCCTTATCCTCCAAATTTCAGGGACTACCTTGTTCACAAAGGTTAAATTTAACATAATTTTTCCTGCCTTGTGAGTTGCATTTTTAAATTTCAAAATTCCTTTTTCTGCCTCTTTATTTTTGCCTACCATGCTATATAATACACCATAATTATCCCTCTATATTTCATATTCTCAGCTCTTCCAATTCTGATATTCTATAAATCCATGAATTACTAAAAGAATCATATTATCTATTATTTTTATTTTCCAATGTCCAGAAGAATAATTTGTTTATATCAAAAGTCTAATAAATATTTGAAATATTAAATAAAATCAATGTAACAATCCAAGTCACCATAATTAAGTCAGTAGAAGAAATGCTTTTGGCATAGGGCTAGGGAAACTTGTCTTGCTGCAACTTAAAATAAGTCACAAAGGTGGCAGCTTAACTTAATCTCCATTTCCACACTCCCAACCTCAGTAGAATATGATCTTTTTGAGAGCAAGGCATAATTCATGTTTATCTTCATATCACTACTGCCTTATGTTAAGTAGGAAATTTGTGACTATTTTCTAATTGTACTGCATATATTTATTCATAATCCTTATTTTTCAAGTAATTTTAAGCACTGTCATAAAGGTTCTCCCATTATATATATATATATGTATATATATATATACATATATATGTGTGTATATATATATATATATATATATATATATATATATATATAGTTGTTTTTTTCAAATTGTCCCAACAAATACCTGATCTAAATTTTTAAAAGATCAGCTGGCATTAAAAAAACAATTTGGCATTATGAGGTCAAATGGCATGTATATATAACTTTATAAATAAGTCTAAATACAAATAAAATTACCTCTTTTCATCTCTTCATCTAGGGAAACACATTAAAACTAATTAAGAACAGGGGCAACAGCTGACAGTTCTTTTCATTTGCCAACATACTTTATTATGCAACTAACATTGAAAATGTCCTTGCTTCCAATCTGCAGTGAGAAAGTAAAGATTCTAGTAGTAATAATTGTGACTTTAAAATCACCTTATTAGTTACAAAGAGACATTACTGTACTCATCAAAATAATATTTTCATCTTTTCTTATGGGCTTCCAACTTGGGCTGGTCATTTAACTGGCTGGCATTGTGAGGTGAAGGCTTGATTGTAGCTAACCATAAAAATCAGAATGGATTTCTCATACTGTAGAGTTCAACCACCCATTATTCACAGTTTGTAGGCAATCAGATCATTAACTACATATTTAATAATTTGCACAAACTTGACAGAGATATGGGCTTTTTGAAGAGCACATTATTCTGTATATAAAATGTAGCATTCTATATCAACCTTTCTCCGACTCTTTTTACCTTGCTATTCAAATTGTTGGGAAAAAAATAATTTGTACTTCTGGCATCTACTTTTAATGGACCTATTTAATACATTTTAAAAAAAATTAGAGTGTGCTTTTTTATTTAAATCCTGCTGATTTAATGGGTGATAAGGTAATTTAAAAAATTATTAGTAGAATAAAATAAATAATTATGAGGTATTAGGAAACAATTCCAGAGAATAGTTGGTTTTTAATGCTATCTTAAAATAGGCAGCATAAAGCATGTGTTTGAGACCCTCTATATTCATGATGTGTACTTTTTTTCTGTCCTTTTGAAATGAAGCCTTTTAAAACCTTTAACTTCCTTCACAATTCAACTCAGGCAAGATAACTTTTGTGAAGATACATTCATAAGTTGTGGTTGGAACATTCTGGGAATCTCATTCTCCTCAAATCAATTTATTATGTGTTTTTCTAGCATATGAATCCTTTCTAGGCCCACAATTGAATGGTATTTCTTTCAAGGAAATATGGCTTCAATTTCCCCAGCACCTAGCATAGTATCTTGAACAGAGTAGGGTCTTTCAACTATTTTTTTTAATTAAAATGAATCAGTCCAGCATAATTAGCATATAATGGATAATGGACAATAAGAGTCATGTAAGGGAGATGTGAGTCTGAATCCTGCCTCTGACATTTACCAGCTGTAAGGGCTGGTTCTTTAAGGGCAAGTACTTTAACTTCTCTTTGCCTCATTTTCTTCATATATAATATGAAGAAATATATGAATATATTTTCTTCATATAATAATGTTACCCAGAGGACTAATCAATCCAGGGATGTTTTGAGGCTCAAATGAGATAATAAAAAGAGCTCTGAAAACTTCAAGGGCTATATAAACATCAGTAACTTTCACCCTTAATTATTTCTTCCTATATTTTTCAATAGTATTGTAATATAAATAGATATTAGCCAAGCTTTTTCCCCTTTGTTCTATGGATAACTGCATAGGGGATAAAATAATTGGCTGTTTGGTGGAATTAAAATATTAAGATGTAAATTCATCTTCTACAGTCTCACTGAAAATAGCCTCTGCACAATGTCAATAACAGACAGGATGATATATACCTTATTTTGTTGCTATATGATTTAGATCTGCTATGTAAGGTCTTTATATTTTTCAATTCCTTGGCTCACTATAGCTTGGAGATTATAGGCATTTGGCATGATGTCATGTATTTAAAATGTTTATAATTAGGTATTAGTTTCATAATCTTTTCTCATCTTTTTTCCAATGGAATTTATTTAGAAACTGAGTTGCTTTTCTACAGTTATTCCTTTTTCATATTTTTTTTAGATTTTTGAATAGGGGAAAATAACTCTTGTTTATAGCTGAATGAAGATATTTGGGTGTAATTTCATCTTCACTGGAAACATTCTGAATATATCTACAGTAGTAGATTAACACAAAGGTATAACTCATCTTGTCTTCAAGTGAAAATGACTTCTGAAGTCTAATAGGCTTAAATAATTTGAACGTTTTCATTTCATTTTGGTTGGTGTATTTTGGATGGTAACATCTATTAAAGACACTTTCCTTTAAAAAATGAATCAATTAAACATACAAAGAAGGAATTAAGCAAGCATTTAGCTTCCTACTACACAACAGTCAGTGTGTTAAGGTATTTAAAATATTATTCCATTTGATTCTCACATTTTCCATGGGATGAAGGTTATTACCCCTATTTTTTTTTCCTTTTTGGAGGGCAATTGGGGTTAAGTAACTTGCCCAAGGTCACACGGTTAGGTTGTTGTTTGTGTGTGCATTAAGTGTCTGAGGCTGGATCCAAACTCAGGTCCTTCTGACTCCAGGGCCGACGATCTACTCACTGCGCCACCTAGCCGCCCCTATTAGCCCTATTTTACAAAAGAAGAAATTGAGGTAGGCAGAAGCTAAATGAATTGGCAAGAATGATAAATACAGGAAGCCAAATTTGAACAGAGTTCTTCCTAACTCTAAGACAAATACTGAATTTACTGTTTCTTCTAGCTGATGACATAATTGCTGTGAGCAACAATTTAGTCTGTGACAACAGTCTGTTTCTAATACAGTTCATAGGTTGAATCCTATAGGATATTTTGAAGTCCTTATTTAAATTATGTGTCTGTTTTAAGTCATTCTATAAAATTAACAAGGTTCTGTTCTAAAGTTCTAGCAGCAAGTTCACATTTATAGATATTCAATAACTATTGAATTCTTACAGCCTTGTCTGAGGTATTACATATGTCTATTCATTTTTCTTGCCTAAACTATATTGATCACTAGATCAGGGATCCTTAAAATTAAACTTTCTGTAGTTGTTTGACCTTGTTCTGAATTTCCAAACAACATTTCAAAATAACTCAGTCATTCCTCTGATGTGTTTTTGTCTACATATTGTTGACTGAGCTCATGTGAATGTTGCCCCTAGACAGAATGTTGATTTCACTCTTTAATTTTTGATATTTTGTGGGATCCATTTTGACCTTCAGCTATTTTCAGTTATATTTGACAAGTCCAATGATATATACCTGTTACTAACTTTTACTATTGCTCAGAGAAAGACTAATTGTGCTTATCTGAAAAAAATATTGATTTATTTTTGTTTTTTGTTATTGTTGTTGTTGTTGTTGTTTTTTGTGGTTGTCCCATTCATTGCATTCTGCAATAATATGTTGATTTATTTATTTTTTTTTAGGGGGGGGGGTTGTCCCATTCATTGCATTCTGCAATAATATGCATCCATCTTCTTGTTCCCTTTTGGTGTGGAATTCTTGATCTTTCTACAGTTGTTTTAGTGTGATAAGCTCTATGTTTCATTAATTTTCTACATACATTTGCTAAAGAATTTTCCAGATTTACCATGGTCCATTTTACCATTGCAAAAACATACATTAAGATTGGTATTGTGGATGGGGGGCAGAGCCAAGAAGGCGGAGTAGAAACAGCATTTCCAATGTGCTCTGTCCCACACAAATTTCAAACAATGTGAAAGGGAGCTCCGAACAACTTCTGGAGCCACAGCACCCACAGAACAGCACAGAGAAGCTAACCTCCTGCTGAAGACAGCCCAGCAGCCCTGCAGGGAGCGGCCAGCGCAGTGCTCTGAGAGCAGGCAGCACAGCACACTGGGAAACAACAGCCGCAGCCCGCAGAGCAGAGCCTAGGTCCACGGTTTTAGCCCCAGGGCGGCCAGGCCTTCAGCAGGCTGGTGGAACCCCAGAACACCAGCAATTGTGGCGATTCCAGAAGTATCAGCACAGATATGCCTAGGACAAAGTGAGAGGTTAGTGCCCTATGGACTTTGGGACCAGTATTTGGGGAACACTTGGCTTCCTCCCCTGGGGGCAAAAAGCTGCTGAAGAAACAGCTGCACAGAAGCCATTTTGCAGCATCAGTAGTGGCTCTAGCTCCTGGTCTGCAAACTGTAGGAAGATCCAGCAATCAGTCTGGGGGTTAATCGCTTTTGCTTTAAACTGCCTGGATCTGGATTGTAGTCTGGGGGGATAAGTTTGGGGTGGGTATCCAACTTGCCAGAGTGGGTGGAGGCTTTACAGAGGCCACCCAACTGGCGGAAGTTCTGAAGACCCCACGTTTGGGAGGAAGCTCCCCTGTCTGGTGGCAGAGTCCTACTGTGGCAACAAGCCCCCAAATCAAGTAATTAAGTGGCAATATGCCTAGGCAAACGAAACAAAATAAACAGAAAAGTTCAACATTGGACTCCTATTTTAGGGGCAAAGAGGCTCAAAGCATGGAGGAGGACTGTGAGGTCAGAACTCCTGCACCAAAAGCCCCAAATGAAAATACAAGCTGGCTACAGGCCATAGAGGACCTTAAGAAGCAGATAAGAGAAGTGGGGGAAAATTTGGGAAGAGAAATGAAAAAGATGCAAGAAAAGTATGAAATGACAGTCAACAGCCTGACTGAGGAAAATAACACCTTAAAAAATAGACTAACTCAAATGGCAAAAGAGGCTCAGAAAGGCAATGAGGAGAAGAATGCCTTAAAAAGTCGAATTTGCCAGATGGAAAAAGAATCCCAAAAGCTCACTGAGGAGATTCATTCCTTCAGAGTTAGACTGGAGCAAATGGAAGCTACTGACTTTATGAGAAATCAAGATGCTGTTAAGCAGATCCAAACAAATGAAAGATTAGAAGGCAATGTGAAATATCTCATGGGAAAAACCACTGACCTGGAAAATAGATCCAGGAGAGACAATTTAAAAATTATTGGACTACCTGAAAGCCATGATCAAAGAAAGAACCTAGAAATCACCCTTCAAGAAATTCTCAAGGAAAATTGCCCTGATGTTTTAGATCCAGAGGGCAAAATAGAGGTTGAAAGAATCCACAGATCACCTCCTGAAAAAGATCCCCAAAAGAAAACTCCCAGGAATATTATAGCCAGGTTCCAGAATCCCCAGATCAAGGAGAAAATACTACAAGCAGCCAGGAAGAAACAATTTCAATATTGTGGAAACACAATCAGAATAGCACAGGACCTGGCAGCTTCTACACTGAGGGATAGAAGGGCATGGAATATGATATTCCAGAGGGCAAAAGAGCTGGGAATGAACCCAAGGGTCACCTACCCAGCAAAACTGAGTATCTTGTTTCAGGGGAAAATATGGTCATTCAGTGGAATAGAGGACTTTCAAGCATTCTTGAGGAAAAAACCAGAGTTGAATAGAAAATTTGACATTCAGGCACAAGAAGCAAGAGATGCTTGAGAAGGTAATCAAGGAAAAGAAATCAAAAGGAACTTATCAAAGTTGGACTATTTACATTCCTACATGGAAAAACAATAACTGTGCTTGATGAAACCTTTCTCATTATGAAAATAATTGAAGAAGGGTACATGGCATATGTTCACAGGTATACATGGATAGAGGGCACAGGTTGAATTTGATGGGAAGGGATGATTATTTTTTTTGGAGGGCAATTGGGGTTGGGTGACTTGCCCAGGTTCATGTGGCTGGGTTTTTGTTTGTGTGTTGGGTGTCTGGGGCCAGATCCGAGCTCGGGTCCTTCTGGCTCCGGGGCTGGCTCTCTGCTTGCTGCGCCACCTAGCCGCCCCAAGGAAGGGATGATTCTTAAGGGGTGAAGTCAAGAGGTGAGAGAGGAAAGTGTCAAGAGGAGATGGAGAGAGACAGGGTAGGGCAAACTATCTCATGTAGAAGAGGCAAGGGGAAGTAGTTGCAGGGGAAGGGAAGAACAGGAAGGCAAAAAGGCAAAAGCATATTCTCATTGAAGTTGACTCAAGGAGAAACTCACATACATACTAAATGGAATATCTTACCCTCACTCACTCTCCTGAGTAGGGGAAAGGGGGATGAGAGCAGGGATGATGGAGGGGAGGGCATTCTGGGGAGAGGGGAGGTTAGAAGTACCCACTATCAAAGAGGGACAGGATCAAAGTAGGGAATGGACCAGGTGGGAGGTGAGACAGGTGGGAGGGAAATATAAGCAGTCTTTTACAATATATCTACTATGGTAATGTTTTGCATAGATATACATGTACAACACATACTGAATTGCTTATCTTCTCAGAGGGAGTAGGTGACAAGGGAGAAAGGGAATGGATCTGAAAATCGAAGTTTTAAAATTCATTGTTTCATAAGATGTCCAGGCAGTGGGGCTCAGAGATTCACCTTGCCCTAATCGCAAAGTTGAAGCGGGTATGGGAGAAGATATGGGAGAGAGCAGATCGGATGAGGGGATATCTAGTGGGACTGCTATTCTGGGGTGGTGGGTAGGGAAAAATGGGGGAAAAATGTAACTCATAATCTGGTGGAAATGAATGATGTAAACCAGAAGTTAATAAAGCATTTGTTTAATTAAAAAAAAAAGATTGGTATTGTGTAGATGTCAAGCATTTTAAATGTATGTTCTTCCCATTCAACTTTGACTACAGAATGCCAGTAAGTCTCTTAATGTATTTAGCCCTAGCCTTCTCTTTGATATTGTTACATTTTATATTTCATGACTGGAAAAAGGCAAAGCATTTGAAAGTATTGCCTTCATTCATTGGTTTATTATGATTTCAGGTAATAGAACTTGAAAGAGGGAGGGAAGAATTGGACAAGACTTTTTCAAGCATTGTGCTAAATACCACACACACACAGCAGCTTTCCAAAGGACTGATTCTGTAAACAGCTTTCAAGGTTCTTATTACATAATATAGTGAGCTTTCTATTTATTCAATAAGAAATCAAAGCAAAACATTCATAGAAAATCAAGGTAGAGTATTCATCATACAACAACTCAACAACTTATTGCTAAAATGGCCACATAGTTTTAAACAAAATACATTCATCTAATCAGTCACAAAATCCTTAATTCAATCACAAAGTACAAAATTCAAAGTTCTCCACCCCTAGGTCACAGTAAATCATATTCTTCTGAGTCAGTACACAGTATCCAAGTAAAGGCTTCTTTCATCTTGACTCAAGGCTGGCTCTCAGCTTCCATGGTTCCTCTTCCATAGTCCCAACTCCAACTGTCACCTGTTCCAAATGTCCCAGTTCTTTGTCCAGCTCCTTGTCCCATTTTTTATCCAGTTCCCATTCCATATTGACGCTCACAGTGTCCAGTCCATCTCAAGTCCTTCACAGTTCCTGTTTCTGGGAAAACAAAGCATGACAGAGCCACAATAATATTTATGCACATTGCCAGCACCATCATCAATTCACTATCTGCCTTTGAAATCAACTCAGACCCACCAACAAGGTCTGAGAATTCAACATAAATCAACATAGAAATCAACACAGACCCACAAGCAAGGTCCAAGAGGTCAGCACAAATCATCAGTAAAGTCCCAGCACCTCCAAAAACACTCCTCCAGTACTTCTGTACACATACAACCAGAAAATCCTCTTTCAGGACTTCCAGTAAGGTCCCAGGGCTTCTGTACAAAGTATCACAAACAAACATCAACAGAGACAGAGCAGACAAACAGAATGCTGGGATACCACACGTGTTCTCCTTCTTGACTCTGCCACCACAAGAATCCTCTTCTCAGTTTTGCTGTCTCCAAACTGGGGCTCTCCTTATATATGGTTATTACCTTCTCCTCAGGAGTTCACAAGTTCTAGGGTTCACAAGTTATGGGGTTTTGTTCAGACTCCCCTTTTACATATATTTGGAACTGGTGTGGTCCAGAGCACCTCGGAATTGCTGTTTGTACTCAGCTACCTTGGCTCCTCCCACACATGTTCTGTTTCTTAACAGACTTGATACAAGGCTCAAAAGAAACTTGAACTGAAACAAGGTTTGATTCAATAGCTGCCACAAGGTGTGACCTACTTCTGTGCTTGCCATTACAATACTTAGTAAATATTATCTCATTTCATTCTTATAACAATCCTATGAAGTAGGAATGTAATTATTCCATATTTTTTTCAGTTTAAGAAATTGATGCACACAAGGATAAATGAATTACCTAGGATCACACAGATCATAAGTGTCTGAGGCCAGATTTTAACTCATTCTTTTTTTTTTTTTTTGGTCTTTTTAACAACCACAAGATTTATTAAGATGCAGTTTTTAAATACAGTATCAAAATTGTAAAGATATTGTTACACGATAAATCTCTTTTATAAAGAAAGTATTATTCCTTTTTATTTCCTAAAGCAGCCCCACTGGTAGATAGGAAAAAAATAGTTGGGTTGGGTTTTGGAACCCCCTGAGCCCAACTCTACAAATACAATGAGGGAAAAATAGGGGAGAAGCATAGGATTTTGTTTTGTTTTTTTCATTTATTTCCTGGTCTATCCACCTCCAGAGAAAGAACTGATGGAGTCTGAACGCAGATTGAAACATACTTTCTAAAACTATGTTTTTTCTTGTTTGTTTGGGGATTTTTGGTCTGTGTTTTCTTTCACATCATGTTTTGCATAACTATACATGTAAAATTCTATATAAAATAGCTTCCTTCTCAAGGAGGGTGGAGGAGAGAGAAAATTTGGAATTCAATTTTTTTAAATGGATGTCAAAAATTGCTTTTACACATAACTTGCAAAAAGCTTCATAAAAATGAATATTTTAAGTACCAAAAGGAAAGAGTTGAACTGGTTCAAAACAGGATTCAAATAGGGGATGCTTGAGGGAAAAGGCAATTGATATGGTGGTAGACCAGACTGGATAGTGAGGTAGAAAGTATGAATGGGGTTCATGATGATATTAAAAGTTGTGTGAAGATTATATTTTCCCTAGCCCATGAGTTGGCTTCAGGGTGGTCATAAACTAGACCAGCTTAGTAATTTCCTCTATTTTGTTGCTGTTGCAAGTTCATTCCTGAGGGCATATTTCAAGATTGGTCCATTCCATAGTTTGACCGAACAGTACAAAGCTCTAAATAAGGATTGGAATAAGTGGGGAAAACAATTGCTTGGTGATGTTAGCCATTTGGGAATTCAGCTGGCTCCTGCTGTTTCTGTAAATGAGAGAAGTTATCCCAGGATTGTTTGTCCATTTTAACTGCATGAGTAGTAGTATTTATCCAAGAGCCTCGCTGCAATATAATGGCAGGCTAGGAAATGCCTTCCATCATTACTGATGGTTCACACATCTTTGATAACTGAAATCCTTGGGCTGAAACGTTCCTGTTTTTTCCTTTTCATTCCCATGTTCTGGTACCATTTTCTCACCTGACTGTGGGTCAGCCCCAGTCTTCTAGATATGTGTCTCATCTGCTTGGAATCAAGATATGCATTCTGACTGAAATAAGTGTGCAGTTCCTGAAGTTGTGCTTGGCTGTAGGCTGTCCTCTTCCTGACTTTATTTTCCTTATTGGAACCATCATTCGACGATTTAGACCTGGGTTCACTGTAGAGTTTCCCATAAGTCTGTCAGTATCACTAAATTCTAATGGCCCTGAGTTTGAAAGAGAGGTCCTGGAGCAGTCCATAGTTTCCACAGGGAATTATAATCTTCTTTGACCTGCTCTGAGGTTGAGCCAGGGGTGAGCTGAGCCAAGTGAAGTCAAACCAAAGAGGAAGGGTAAATGCTGAACTCATTTTATTGACTCTAGGCCCAGCATTCTACAAAGAAGTATCATTCTCTCGGCTACTATTATAATAAAGTTGCAACTTTACACCAACCAACTCATTTCTTTGATCCTCTGGATCAGTTACATAGTAAGCAAGGCACTAATCCTATCAATAGTTTCATACTAGTTCTCCAGGATTTTAAGAGGTCCTGTCAGGTCTTTACAATTATATTAATGATCTCAGGTAAATTAAAGTGCCCACTCATCATCTATTTGCCTTGCATTCTCCTCCACTGCCATTTCTCCCAAGTTCTCAAGGTGTAGATAATCATTCAGATTTCAAGGAAAAATTATGGTGAAAATGGTAGTAATTATAATCCTTACCACTACCACTACTTTAGTTGCTATTATTACTTTAAGAGAAATAATTATTTCTCTCTTATGGTAATAATCACTTTCTACTGGAGAGATGCAGGATCTTTTCCTTTCTATTTCCTCATTCAGAATTCAACCTTTGTAGAATATTCAAACAACTTTCAATAAAGAAATTCTAAACAAGGTGAATTGATAAATTCAAGATCATTGCATTTTAGTGAGACAATTTTGAATGGAAGTGGATTCCTCCTTGTGTCTAGATTACCCTAGATGTGGTGGTATGGGGATAGATAAATTCCCTTGACCAAGAATGAGTCCCATCAAAGTCCCAACAAAGTCCCATCACCCAGACCCTCATTTGAACAAGCCCACCTCTTAATCATAATATTCATCCTCTCATTACTTGTTAATCAATTAGAGTTAATTTCTACCCCCAGAAATACCCACTCTTCCAAGGGCATATAAGCATTAAGTGGGTTACATGAGGGGTCTTTGGTTTAGGACAGACAAATGACCATCCTTTCATTAATTATTCACTAGCAATTAATAAAATGATTAATTTTCCAGAAACTATGTCTCTTGAATTTTTCATACATCAAAAGAAATAGAATTGCTTCATTCCAATGAATATTTCAAGCATATATTGACTAATTAAAAAAATAGTTCCTTTCCTCAAGGAGTTATATTCTACTGAGAATATCTTAAATTGAACAGATTTTTTCAAGACTCCACTTTTCCGGGCAGCTAGGTGGCACCATGAGTAGAGTGCCGGCCCCGGAGTCAGAAGGACCTGAGTTTGGATCCGGCCTCAGACACTTAACACACCCAAACAAAAACCTAGCCGTGTGACCTTGGGCAAGTTACTTAACCCCAATTGCCCTCCAAAAAAAAGGGAAGGAAAAAAAAAACTCCACTGTTAACTTGTGTGTGCATTATCGGTGTAAATTTTTTAAAAGTATATAATCCAGATCTTCAGAAAGTAAACACCTTTATAAGGTTAATTGTTGCCCTTAATGTGTTTAAAGCTGTCACTACTAATGTTTCTAACAGGGAAAATGACTAACAAGAATTTTTATTGAATTGCTTTGGCTGGAGAATTCCCAAAACTTCATTTTCAGGAATGCCATCTTCCTGTCATTTGTAAAAACCCACTACTGTCTGCTTTCTTTTCTTTTCTTTTTTCTTTTTCTTTTTCTTTTTCTTTTTTTTTTTTTTTTGTGTGTGATCACACCTGGCAGAGAATTAATTTATGTCTGTGTGGGGAAGGATCCTTTTGATTCCCTCGATGGTGGGAGAAAATTTCAACTGATACCGACCTCCTCATCAATCTTCATCTGTACTATCAGCAGTATATGTCAAAGATGTTGTGTGTGTGTGTGTGTGTGTGTGTGTGTGTGTGTGTGTGTGTGTGTGTGGGAGGGGGGTGGGATTAGAAGCCCTTCTATAATTCATTCACTTAATACTCAAACAATTAAAAAGATTATAAACTCATCACAAATACTGTTCCCTTTCAATGGTTTCACATTGCAGCTTATATTTAGTAGCACAGATCAGGAATGCAGGAGGCTGAATGGCTAGTGTAATTTCAGAGGGATTTAAAGAGATTTAACCAAACCCACAGAAGTATTCATTTAGAAGTTTGATTTCTATAACTGTCTTCAAAATGTAGTTTTTTCAATTTACCATCCTTGAACACCCTAATAAATTTTTTAAAAATAAGGTAATGGGAAGTAGAAGATGAAACCCACTAATTTGTCCTATTTAAAAAAAAAATCTGTTACTACTTTCTTTTTTTTGTTGTTGTTGGTTTTGAGCAATTGGTTAAGTAACTTGCTCAAGGTTACACGGCTAGTCATTATTTATGCAAGGTGCTCATTTTGAGGCCGGATCTGATCTCGGTCATCCAAACTCCGAGGCCGGCGCTCTTACTCACTGCACCACCTAGCCGCCCCTTTAGGGCAATTGGGGTTAAGTAACTTGCCCAAGGTTATACGGCTAGGTTTTTGTTTGTGCGGATTAAGTGTCCGAGGCCGGCTCCGAACTCAGGTCCTTCTGATTCCAGGGCCGGCGCTCTATTCACTGCGCCACCTAGCCGCCCCTACTACTTTCTAAAAGGACAACATTTTAAAGGGTTTAGTAAAAAATATCTGATACCTCCTTACAAAAAATTTATATTAGAAAAATGGATGGTGGGCGGCTAGGTGGCGCAGTGAATAGAGCGCCGGCCCTGGAATCAGAAGGACCTGAGTTCGGAGCCGGCCTCCGACACTTAATCCGCACAAACAAAAACCTAGCCATGTAACCTTGGGCAAGTTACTTAACCCCAATTGCCCTAAAGGGGCGGCTAGGTGGCAGTGAGTAAGAGCACCGGCCTCGGAGTTTGGATGACCCGAGATCAGATCCGGCCTCAGAAAATGAGCACCCACGCATAAATCAAATGACTAGCCGTGTAACCTTGAGCAAGTTACTTAACCCCAATTGCTTTAAAAAAAAAAAAAAAAAAAAATGTTAAAGAAAAATGGATGAATGAGAAACTGATTGGAGTTGGATGGTGAGGTAGGAATACCTAGCTTTGTTTTTCAGGATGTTTGAATAAGGATTCCAACCCAAGGTAGGAAAAAGGACTGATAAACAATTGATCCCCATCCTGTCCTATCCTGCCCTCTGCTTTTGGTCAGATATGCTTACTTATGTTGCAGGTGTAATAAAAACTTTTGGGCTTGTACTAAACCAAAATAATGATGAAATGACAGTGATAGTCAAGAGTGGGGACACTGAAAACTTACAGTCCTGTACAACACATGATATTACTTTGAATCTAAGGCCCCTGGGCACTGAAGATTCTGAAGACCTCTTTCTAGAAATAATTATTAGAATAATTGGGCAGCAGAAGAAAAAAGACAAAAATTGGAAAGATGGAATCTGGGTATTCAAAAATGCCTTTTCTCCTCCATTAAAGAAAAAAAAAACTATTTCCAAACTATTAGTAAATGTACTAACATTTCTAATTATCATGTTTGTACTTTCAAAACAGAAAAATATAAATGTAAAAGTAGAGTGGGGTGGGGAAGAATGTTATTTGCAGTGCATTCCAGCTGGCTGCCAGAGCATTAACTCCCTGGCTCCTCTCACTTTCCTGTGATTTCTCTTTTCTCAATAGGGTGCAAACCCCTTAAAGACACAATAGTTTCACTTTTCATTCCATTCTAATTTCTCTTCATTTGCTTAATTCTCTGATAATCTGATGTGTAAACAACAAGTGAAAAACAAGGTACCCTTGGAACTTCAACCTCCTTCCTTCCTTCCAGCTACTGGAGCTCATATTTGAATAATGAATAGTCCTCCTTTCCTTCCAATTGGGCCATGGCCACACAGTGCAGATCTCCATGAGGCAATGAGGAGGAGAGAATTCTGGAAAGCAAATGATTTTTCAAGAGGCTTAAAGCTCCATCTGGTTGACACTACAGGTGTGTTGGTAAATTACCTTTACAATCCCCGGAATCCATGGCTGTTAAGAGACCTTGAGAGGTCATTTGGTTTTATTGCTCCCACTCCCGGTCAGAACTACTCCATCCATGAGAGCCAGAGGAAAATTTAGCTGCATCCTGGAAATTCATGTAACTTTACTGATGTCTCCTCCCTCCTTCCTTTCATCCCTACCTTCCTCTAATTTCCTTCCCTTCTCCTTCTTTCACAACCCCTGTCTCCTGAGTTCTATAATTTTCTCTTCACATTGCCTAAGATTGCCAGCCTTCTTTAATACTTCAATTAACTCCTCTGTTCTCAGAAAGGTACCTCTGATGCTATCCATTCTATGTTAGACAAGTCACTGGGCTCAGTTTACTCATCTGTAAAAAGAAGGAACTGAATTAGGTGACCTTTGAGATTCCTTATAATTTAATGTGTCTTGATAAGAAGAGGACTTCTAACTTGAGTGACCTTAAGCATATTTTTTTAATGTGGATAACTATTTTGGTATAATTTTTCTCCTCTAAAATCCTATGTGTTTTGCACATTTAAAAATAGTATTCTTAGAAAGTGATCAAAGTGTTTCAGAATCCCTCTTAAATAATAGCAAACACAATAATAAAAATCCGTTCAGCTAGGTGGCACAGTGGATAGAGCACCAGACCTGGAGTCAGGAAGACCTGAGTTAGAATCCAGCCTCAAATACTTACTAGTTATATGATCCTGGACAAGTCACTTAATTTTGTTTGCCTCAGTTTCCTTTCCTGTAAAATGAGTTGGAGAAGGAAAATAGCAACCACTTTAATATCCTTACCAAGAAAACCTCAAATACTGTCAAAAAGAGTGGACATAAAAGAAATGATTCAACAATAACATGTCTATAAATACATATACATGCTGCTATCATACTTCTATGTGTACATCCTTTGAAAGTTTTCAAAGCACCTTACATAAAATATCTCATTTGAATCTCACAAGAAATTAGAGAACCTGGGGTAGTTAAGTAGTGCAGTGAATAAAGCAACTGGCCCTGGAGTCAGGAGGACCTGAGTTCAAATCTGACCTGAGACATTTGAGACTTACTAGTGACCTTGAGAAAGTCACTTAACCCCAATTGCTCTGCCTTCTCCCCTCCAGGAAGGAAGGAAGGAAGGAAGGAAGGAAGGAAGGAAGGAAGGAAGGAAGGAAGGAAGGAAGGAAAGAAGGAAGATAGGAAGGTAGGAATGAAGGAAGGGAAAAAATTAGTGAGTTGGCTGCTATAATTATCTCTATTATATAGATGAAGGAGCTGATATTGACAGATTGAACAAAGAACATAGACCAAGGACATAGAACTAGTATACTGAGGTGCAAACTCAGGTCTTTCTAAGTTCTGGTGGTGTATAAAAAACCTACCTTTTAGTTCAATTTGACATGTTAAAACATAATATTTCAACCCTCTAAAAACCTTTTGCAGAGTTTCTTGTCTGAAGGTGGATTAGATAAAGGACAAACTGACTTTTCTTAAGGAAATGCATTAAAGGGAATAACCTAACACCTCTTGTCAAGATGACCCACTTAAAGGCAGTGTCCCCTTTTTGAAGGTTAAGATATTGATCTTGATCCCAGGAAGAAATATTTTCTATTACCTGAGTGGAGACATTCACAAAAGAAACTGGGTAGTGAGTAAGAATGAGAATGTTAACCTTAAAACATATTCTTTAACATATTAAGGTTGTTTTACCTTGTTCAGGAAAAAAAATAATAATCTGTTTAAGCACAAGTCAAACCATCAAATGTGATGTCATTGATCTGATTTAAAAACCAAGGACAAACAACAACCTTGTTCAAATCTTGTAAGTAGGAGTATTGTTGGCCCAGTGGATACATCACAGGCACTAGAGTCAGAAGTACTTGAGTTCAAATCTAAACTCAGACACTTGATGCTTACTAGCTGTGTGACCCTGAGTAAGTAACTTAAGCCCCATTGCCTAACAAATAAACAAATACCAACAGTCCTATAAATGTCACCCCAAATCATTTTAAGGCATAAAGACATGTCTGAGAACATGGAGTAACTGGACCAGTTTCAACATATCTCCAAAACAGAAATGACTTGGATATTAAATGAATTTTAAATTAATTATATCATTTCTGGCAGATGTGCCTAAAATGCAGTATGTGTGTGTGTGTGTGTACACTCAAATATATATAGGTATATATATATATATATATATATATATATATATATACCTATATATATATATATATATACACACACACCCATACCCACA
>WOXC01006148.1:0-74362 GCA_011680675.1 Gymnobelideus leadbeateri
AATCCAATTATAGCTCTATTCCCAAAGTATGACTTTCGTACTGCAGTTAGTGAACAGGAAATTCTCATCTCACGTATGGTGAATTGCCAGAAATAGGGTACAGATTTCGATTCTTGTTAAAATTGGGGTTACAAGAATTCACATACATAAATATAATTGGATTCTGTGGAAATCTCTCTAGATCATAAACCACACAAGATATGATTTATAAGTTCTCTGTTGACTAGACTTGAGCACACCTCTATCTTAGCAAGGGGCTTAGAATGCCTTCCTAAATGGAAGGTGCTAATTGAAAATGTGACTAATAGAAAAGAAGCTGTAATCTTGGACACTGTACAACATCTATCACCAAGAAGTTTGGTAATAATACACATTTTAGATGAGTGATAAAGAAATAACTTGAAAAGAAAAATTTATCAGTTCACAGTGTTGCTGATGGGAAAATGTACTTCTCTCTAACTGGCAAAGTACTCTAGTGCAGGAGAGGTCTATTCTTAGAGAAGAGATATGTATATCAATCAAATGTAGCTTAATTGATGGCATGTGTTCTGAGATTTGGGGTTTCATCAATGTGGGGAATTACTGGCATAGAAACATTGTTTGTAACTTACAGTTATGGTGAGTATCTGTGACACTGAGAGATTAAATGGCATAGCTATGGTTACAAAGCTGGTGCAAGTCTGAGGCAGGACTTGAACTGGGTTCTTCCTTACTCTAAAACTGACCCTCTACCTGTGATACTACACTGGCTTTTTTGAAGACGTTATATTTAAAGATAATCCTATTCCTTTTATTCAGACAATATTACTTTTTCTTTTTTGTCTCAATATTACTTTTTCTTTCTCCCTGTCTTTCTCCACAGTTGTCATATGTACATAGTTGTGGAGTATGTGTAAACATATATGTGTATACATATACAAATTTTATATATACACATATACACACATATGTGCATATTTGTGTTTGTGTATGTGTGTACATAGATTTGTCTACTGTCTCCTCCACTAGACTGTGAGTTTCTTGAAAACAGGAACAATTTTTGGTCTTTCTTTTTATCCCCAGTGCCTAAACTAGTATCTGGCATATAGCAGGTACTTAATCAATGCTTGCTGACAACTACTTAATTGTACCAGCTTCTCCCTTTCCTTATTGCTGTGATGTTCTGATCTCCACATAATTTTCTCATTTTCAATGTTCACATACACATGTGTGTGCACACACACAAACACATGAGCACGCATATGTGGACTCACACACATGTGTAATGCATATACATAAATACCTATACACACGTGCACAATACACACATACACATGCATACATACATACCCACATACATACACACCAACATACATGCATATCCTGACTCACATTCTTTCTCCATTATTCATCTCTTGCATCTTCAGGAATTTAAAAATTCACCATGATGATCCCAATAGCAAACTGATTTATTAGTTTTTCAGCTACCTTAACTCCACCTACCTCTTTTACCACCATACATCAACTACATTTCACTCAGATTATATTATATCATTTCTTAGATTTTCATTACCTCCAATATCCAGAACTCCAAAATTGTACTCTCCAACAAGTCACCACCTCCTTTTCTTTTATTTCTCTTGTAGGCACTATAGCTAATTCTTCATCTTTATTGTGTCTTTTTAGCTCTTGAAATCAAGTCCACCTTCCCCAATCTGACTTTGCTTTCCTTTATAACCAACCTTGACCCTAGGATTTTGCCACTTTGTCTCACTAGATACTTTAGAACTTCTATATTCTCTAACTTTAGTTCTTCATCTGTGAATTCTTATTCCTTAGTTATTCTGCTATATGATTTTTCCTTTCCTGCTTAATGACTGGAAAGATCACTGGAAAAAATGTAAAATTTTTTTGGTTGTGCTCACTATGAATTCATGGTATCTAACTTTAGCTGGGTTCTTGCAGATGTATGAAAATCTTTCAGTCTTACCCTTATTGATAGCTCATTTCACTATCTGCAGAGAGGCTGTTCTAAATCTTTTATTCTTTACTCTTACAACTAAACCCATCAACAAGTTGCATACTCAGATCCCTTGGTCTTATCTTGTACCTTACTGAGAAACAAATTGAAGAATGTTAGAACTGCTAGGGAACTCAGTTGTCTATTCCATAGGTAAAAGAAATCCCCACTCCAGCATAGGAGGCAAATGATCAGCTGGCTTCTGCTTGAATACCTTCGAGACCCCACCCCCCCAACTTTACCACTTTATGCATTACACTTTTGAATTGCTACAATAGTTAGGAAGTGTTTCTCCCTCTCCAATCCCTCCCCCCAATTTCTAGCTTAAACCTGCTTCTTTGATATTTCCATCCACTGATCCTAACTTGGCTTTCTGGGGTCAAACAGAATAAATTTAGCCTTTATTTTACATAGATAGCCCTTCACATATTTTAAGACAACTATTTTGTCCACATGTATCCCCATCCCCTTCCAATCTTCTTTTCTCCAGACTAAACAGATCTGATTTCTTTAAGAAGACTGAATACAACTCATGTGACTTTCCTTAGTCTCCACTCTATACCATCCGGACTCTTTAGTACCTCAATATCCTTCCCTTTGCTCACTACTTCTATATACCTCTCTATCAGGTTTCCTCCTGTTTTCTGTGAGACTTTTTACTTCAACAGTCATCAAACCACTCTCCTGCATCTTCAATCCTTTCTTCTTCCTTGGGTCCTACCTATCAATATTATAGAATTATAAAATGTTAAAGTTAGAAAGAATCTCAGAGTATATCTAGTCCAATTTGAACATGAGCAAGAATACTGAACATTCCCTATCATTCCTTAAAAATTTCTTTCCCCTCATGCCAGAGTTTTTTAAAATACATTTTAAAAAATGTAGTGATATAGTCATGTTGCTCTTCTGTTAAAACAAAAGCAAAAACAAGAAAATAAAAACAAAAACCTCCAGTAGCTCCCTATTGCTTTTAAAGTAAATTTTCAGCTCCTTTGACTGGCAGTTAAGATCTAGTGCCACCCTACCTTTCCACTCATTTCATATTACTCCCATCCATGCCCTTTAAGCTCAAGTCAAACTGTCTGACCTTTTAAAAAAACATTTTACTGTCACATCCCCTTTCCTCTGCTTAGGCTGTTTCCTATACCTGAAATGCTTCCTCCCCTGATGAGCAACATCATTTTTACAAACTTCAAAAGTTATCTTTATATTTTTGTGCCTCAAGGAATTTTGTATAACCCTAATATATGTATATGAGATACATTGTTAGAGGAAAGCTTTTAAAACTATGGCATGCTCAATGGAGTCAAATGTAAAGAAAAATAATAAACAGTAATATTTTGTTCTCCTAAATCTCTAAGAACCATGATTCTACTTCAGACATCTCTGATACAATTTTTTTAGGACTTTGGACAGGATGGGAAAATAAATTTCATTAAAAATGCAGTGGAACTCAAAAGAATTTTAAAGTAAATATGGTAATATTAAATCTAATCATACTAAGAAATAAAAATAAAGGTTCTTATTAAAAGGAATACTTTTTAAGGTGATCACATTGGTGGCAAAAGTAGTAATTTTTGCTTTGTTTTCTAAAATAAAACTTCTTTTACAAAGAAACAACATTTAATAAAGTAATACTTTTATGCTTTTGAAAATGTCATTTTGCTCCTCATTATGGGGAGAAGCCTAGGTTGGTAGATTGATTTCTTTTTCCTTAATTCTTCCCTCTTTCTTTTACCCCCAAAATACTTAGTTTCCTTATTCTGCCCCCTGGCCACCCAGGGTTTCTCATTGTGGGAACCATTCCTTAAAAACATTCTTGACAATTTTTCCTTCTACCAGCCCACCCACTCCTTCAAATATTACTGTTTTAAATTCCTTCCCTTGAAGGCACTGCTAATTGGCTCACTCCCTACTCAGGTAAGTGAATTTTATAAATTGTTAAAATCTTAGCCCAACATTTATATTTATAATCTTCTTGTGTTTTTACTCAAAAAGGCTTTGTGAGATTTTCTGGTACTGTAACATGCTGGTGGGAAAAATAATTGGCAGGGTGCCTTGTTGTGCCTCTTAAATTATAATGTGTTGACAGCTGCCTATTTCACCTATGCATAAGAGCATCCCAGTCTCAGAGCCAAGGTTATTACCCTTGTCTGTGACCTTGTTTTCTAACTTTAGCACCAGTCAACTCCATCAACAAGCCAAGATTTGTTTTTTATTATTGTCATCATGCTGCCACATATATTTGATGCTTCACTGAAAATGAATGGACTCCCTGTGCTTACTTGGCCCATTTGACAGAATGTGACAGAATGTGGGCTTTCCTGGCCCACCTGTACCTGGTTTAGTTAGGGACTTTTAATCAGTTATTATGTTTGTCAAAATATGAAGATTTACTCCATGACAAACCAGATGTTTTACTTGTAAGTAAAATATCACTTACCAGTAAAAGAAAATTATCGATCCAAGTATAGGCTTCGATGGGTTTAATAGATCCCAACCAAGGCTCCTGGAAAAGTTTATGCACAGCAGTGAACCCAATGTCTGCAACAGCATTATGTGACATCGCAAAAGGCACGCTGATCCACTGTAACAAAAAAATTAACATTACATTCAGATTTTAACAGTTCAAGGCACAACCAGAATGGTGGAATAGAAGCAGCACCTCAGCTGAACTCTCTCAATAGTCTCCTCTGAACAACTTTAAAATAACATATCCTATTGAATTCTGGAATGGCAAAGCCAAAAAAAGTTAGGTTAACTTTTTTTTTTCAAAGCCAAGATAACTTAGGTTGTCAGAAGAAGTCTATGACACTGGGGTGGGACAAGCAGCAGGTAGCACCAGAGGCAGACCTTGGAGGTGACTGAAACATCAGCAGTAATAGCTTCAACAAGTCTGATTCCAGGACGGAGCCAAGATGGCGGAGTAGAAACAGCACCTCCATGGCACTCCAGCCCACACCACTTGCAAACCATGTAAAAGGTGGACTCTGAACAACCTCTGGAGTTCCAGCACCAACAGAACGACTCAAATAAGCTAACCTCCCACTGAGGACAGCCTGGCAGCCTGGCAGGGAACTGGCAGGCCAGAGTGCTGGGAGCCGACAGCCCAGCACTCTGGGAACCAAGCCCAGGCCCTCGTGAGTCCCAGTGTTAGCCCCAGTGTGGCAGGGCCAGCAGCTGGTTGGAGGGATCCCAGAACACCAGCAGCTGTGGTGATTCCAGAATTATCAACACAGATATGCCTAGGACAAAGTGAGAGGCTAGTGTCCTATGGACTTTGGGACCAGTATTTAGGGAAAGATTCGGCTTCTTCCCCTGGGCAGGAGAAGTGGCTGAGGAGACGTGGCACAGCTGCCATTTTGCAGCTTCAGTTGCAGCTTCAGCTCCTGGCCTGTGAATTGTAGGGGGATCCAGCAATCAGTATTGGGGATAATCACTCTTTCTTTAACCTCCTTGGATCTGGATTGCAGACTGGGGTGGAGGTCTTGGGGTGGGTATCCAGCTTGCCAGAGCGTGTGGAGGCTTCACAGAAGTCACCCAACTAATACCTCTGGCAGTTGTGAAGACCCCAATGTTTGGGACAGAAGCTCCCATGTCTGGTGGCAGAGTCCTACTGTGGCAACAAGCCCAAAAGTCAAGTAATTAAGTGGCAACAGGCCATGGCAAAGGAAACAAATTAAACAGAAAAATGCAACATTAGACTCCTATTTTGGGGGCAAAGAGGTTGAAACATAGAACAGGAGGAGGACTGTGAGGTCAGAAATCCTGCTCCAAAAGCCCCAAATGAAAATATGAGTGGGTTACAGGCCATAGAGGACCTTAAGAAGGATTTTAAAAACCAAATAAGAGAAGTGTAAGAAAAATTGGGAAGAGAAATGAGAAGGATGCAGGAAAAGTATGAAATGAGAGTTAACAGCCTGACTGAGGAAAATAAGAACCTAAAAAATAGACTAACTCAAATGACAAAGGAGGCTCAAAAGGGCGATGAGGAGAAGAATGCCTTAAAAAGTCGAATTTGCCCGATGGAAAAAGAATCTCAAAAGCTCACTGAGGAGATTCATTCCTTCAGATTTAGACTGGAGCAAATGGAAGCTAGTGACTTTATGAGAAATCAAGATGCTGTTAAGCAGATCCAAATAAATGAAAGAATAGAAGGCAATGTGAAATATCTCATGGGAAAAACCACTGACCTGGAAAATAGATCCAGGAGAGATAATTTTAAAATTATTGGACTACCTGAAAGCCATGATCAAAGAAAGAACCTAGAAATCATCCTTCAAGAAATTCTCAAGGAAAACTGCCCTGATGTTTTAGATCCAGAGGACAAAATAGAGGTTGAAAGAATCCACAGATCACCTCCTGAAAAAGATCCCAAAAAGAAAACTCCCAGGAATATTATAGCCAGGTTCCAGAATCCCCAGATCAAGGAGAAAATACTACAAGCAGCCAGGAAGAAACAATTTCAATATTGTGGAAACACAATCAGAATAGCACAGGACCTGGCAGCTTCTACATTGAAGGGCATGGAATATGATATTCCAGAGGGCAAAAGAGCTGGGATTAAAACCAAGGGTCACCTACCCAGCAAAACTGAGTATTTTGTTTCAGGGGAAAACATGGTCATTCAGTGGAATAGAGGACTTTCAAGCATTCTTGAGGAAAAAAACCAGAGTTGAATAGAAAATTTGACATACAGACACAAGAACCAAGTGGTGCTTGAGGGAAAAGAAATCAAAAGGAACTTATCAAAGTTGAACTATTTACATTCTTACATGGAAAAACAGTAACTGTGACTGATGAAACCTTTCTCCATATGAAATAATGGAAGAAGGGTATATGGGCATATGAATACATATGTGAATATGTGTATATATGTTTACAGGTATACATGGATAGAGAACATAGGTCAAATTTGGTGGGAAGGGATGATACTTAAGGGGTGAAGTTAAGAGGTGAGAGAGGAATGTGGCAAGAGGAGATGGGGAGAGACGGGGTGGGATAAACTATCTCATGTAGAAGAGGCAAGGGGAAGTGCTTGCAGGGGAGGAGAAGAACAGGAAGACAAAAAAGCAAAACCATATTCTCATTGAATTTGGCTTAGGGAGAGAATGACATGTATACTAAATGGGATATTTCACCCTGCCGGAGAGTAGGGGGAAGGGGGACGAGAGGGGATGATGGAGGGGAGGGCATTCTGGGGGGAGGGGAGGTTGGAAGTACCCCCTTTTGAAAAGAGACAGGATCAAAATAGGGAATGGACCAGGTGGGGGGTGGGATGGGTGGGAGGGAAATATAAGCAGTCTTTTACAGTATATTTACTATGGTAATGTTTTGCATAGCTATACATGTACAGCACATACTGAATTGCTTATCTTCCCAGAGGGAGTGGGTGACAAGGGAGGAAAGGAATGGATCTGAAATTTGGAGTTTTAAAATTAAATGTTTCAAATATGTATAAATACTGTTATTGAAAAAAAGAAAGGGCAGACTGGGGGAAGGGGTATTCTGTAGGCTTGCCATCTTGGGGTGGAGGTAGGGGAGAGATGGGAGAAAATTTGTTACTCAAAATCTTGTGGAAATGAATGTTGAAAGCTAAAAATAAATAAATTTATTTAAAAAAAAGAATGAAGATCTTGCGGTGGCTAGGTGGTTCAGTGAATAGAGCACCAGCCCTGGAGTCAGGGAGGACTTGAATTCAAATCTGTTCACAGACATTAACACTTACTACCTGTGTGACATTGGTCAATTCACTTAACCCCAACTGCCCTGTCCTCTCCCCTCAAAAAAAGCGCAAAAAACCCCCAAAAAACAAAACAAAAACAAAAGAATGAAGATCTTTATACGAACTCCCAATATCACTGGAAATACTTATTCCAGCTCAAAACTTGCCATAGAATGTGGGGTTCTACTCTCAATGGCCAGTTTCACTGGTAAATAAAGTGTCCAAGGCAAAGCTGCATTTTCATTGAAGAGTTCTAAAGACTAGAATACTTGGGGTATATTTCTTCATTGGTATCAATTTTAGCAACTGCAATAAGAAAAGAAATCCCAATATAGGTTACAGGTATAAACCATTGGATTATTTCTGTGTTCTTTTTAATATCAATCATCAATTATCTCTTCAATATCATCTAACCATTGAAATGTACACATCCTTAATATCATCCTCACCACTGACTAGCTCCCACTATCATTATCCAATTGACATCATAAAGCATTTAACTTCTGATAGCAAAAAAAAGAAGTCTGATTGCAGAGATAGTAAGGAGGTTGGACAATTTGTCAGAAAGAGATTATAAGAGATTCTGAGTTGGTGTTGGGTGTAGGACCTCGTATTTCCCACATGAACTTCTGGGTTGTTCTGAAATAATATTTCTTTTCATAAAAACTTGGTATAAAAGGCATAAAAGTATGAAGAAAATAGCACCTTAAAAAAAGAACTGGCCAAATGGTAGAAGAGGAAAAAAATTCACCAAAGAAAAGAGATTGCTAAAATGAAGAATTGGCAAAATGGAAAAAAAATATAAAAGCTCACTGAAAAAAGTATTCTCTTAAAAATTAGAATTGGGGAAGTGGAATCTAATGATTCCATGAGATATCAAGAAACAATATGACAAAGTCAAAAGAAAAAAAATAGAAGACAATGTGAAATATCTCCTTGGAAAAACAACAGACCTGGAAAATAGATTTAGGTGAGAACATTTAAGAATTACCTTTTAAAAACTACCTGGAAAGCCATGATAAAAAAATGCTAGACATCCTAGTTCAAGAAATTATCAAGGGAAACTAATCAGATATTCCAGAACCAGGAAGTAAAATAGAAATAATTCACTGATTGCCTAGTGAAAGAGAACACCCGAATGAAAACTCCCAGTATTATTACAGACAATTTCAGAACTCCCAGGTCAAGGAAAAAAATGTCACAAGTAGCCATTAAGAAACCATTCAGATTCCATGGAGCTCAGGATCACACCCTATTTAGCAGCTTCCATGTTAAAAATGAATGGAGGGTTTGAAATATGATGTTCTGGAAGGGAAAGGAGTCAGGATTACAACCAAGAATAATCCACCTAGCAAATCTGAGTATAATTCTTCAGGGGGAGAAATGAATATCCTTGATGAAAAGACCAGAGGGAAATAGAAAATTTGACATTCAAATACAAGATTAAAAGAAAACATGAAAAGAGAAATATGAAAGAGAATTTATAAGGGAATCAATAAGATTAAAATATTTATATTCCTATATGGGAAGATGATACATGTAACTCACAATGATTTTTCATTATAAGGGCAGTTAGAAGGAGTTGACATAGAGGACACAAGTGTGAGTCAATTATTGTTATGATCTCAAAAAAGGAAGGGTTGAGAAAGAGGAATGCTGTGGGAAAAGTGGGAAGAGGGAGGAAAATGGGGAAAATTATCTTAAATAAGAGAGGCAGGCAAGAAAGAGAGTGGTGGGCAATACTTGAATCTCACTCTCATCAGAATTGTCTCAAAGAGGGAAGAAAATACATACATATACACAAAAAGACTCAATTGGGCATAGAAATCTATCCTACCCAGTGGGGAAGTAGAAGGGGAAGGGAATAAGAGAAGGGGGAGAAGTAAAAGGGAGAGTGGAGTAAGAGAAGCAATAGTTAAAAGCAAAACAGACTTTTGATAAGGAATAGGGTAAAAAGAGAGAGAAGCAGATTTTAATTGTTCAAAACAATTCAAGAGTCAAGACAATCAAAAATTTTAAAAATAAATTCAGTTCTTGGTTCTAAATGAAACCTGATCATCTCTGAGTAAGAAGATCTTGCTCTCAGTTACCTTATCCAGTGTTAATCACTTACCTATCCTTATATTTCCTCCAATACTTGGGTAAGGTAAAGATAGGAGCATACTCCTTGCCTCTCAGTGTTGCTTCCTGACCATCATCCTGTTGCCATCATTAACAACTTCCCCCTTTTGATATCCATGGAGGTAGGTAGATGGGAAAATTAGTGAGGATTATGAAGAAAAGGCCCAACTATTAACTGTATTACTAGCTTATCTTCCAAAGATACTGACAGATTATGGACTAGAAGAGAGATTACAAAAATAGCTAATGTTCAGTTTGTAAGCAGATGGTAAGAGAACACAGGATCATATTCTCATTGATTTATTGCTAGAAGAGACCTCAGAGACTATCTTGTCCAATGCTGTCATTTTCCAGTTAAGTAAAATGAGATTCAGGAAGGTGAAGTAACTTTGGGATCTAGTTATTCTTAATGAATTGATCCATGAGGTCTCTTCCAGTCTAAACCTTTACCTTTGTGATTCTAAGTAATCAGTCCTAAAAAAATACATCCCCAGCTAATGGAATAGTTAACCAATGTCAAGGATTAATGAAAAATTGTGGGGAATAGAAAAGTTATTTTAGGACTAGAGAATGGAAAATGTCTTGAGTTTCCCCCAAAGGAATAAAGTGAGCTATAGCTATAGACAGGAGAATTTGTTCCTTGCAAAATTCAAGAATATAATTATTGATAAAAATTAGAAAAATCGGTAGTATTCACTAAGAGCCAGTATGTTTATCAAGAACAAGACACACCAGACTAGCTCTTTTTTTCTTTTTCTTCCTTCCTTCCTTCCTTCCTTCCTTCCTTCCTTCCTTCCTTCCTTCCTTCCTTCCTTCCTTCCTTCCTTCCTTCCTTTCTTCCTTTCTTTCTTTCTTTCTTTCTTTCTTTCTTTCTTTCTTTCTTTCTTTCTTTCTTTCTTTCTTTCTTTCTTTCTTTCTTTTTTTCTTACATTAGTTCTACATCAATAGATCATAAGAATATTGTAAAGAAAGAACACATGGATATCAGCAAAACATTTAACAGTCATATATATAAGATGTAGATATGTGATCAATATGGACATATAGGTGGATCTGAAACTAGTTGAATCTCACTACATTCAAAGAGCACTTAATAATAGAATATTAACCTTGAAAAAAGTTTCTAGTAAAGTCTTTGGCTGTGTGATACTAAACAGTTTTATCTATGATTTGGAAGAAGGAATAAATGGAATATTTATAAAATTTGTAGAAGATATAAAACTGGGAGTGATAGCTAGCACACTAGATACCAAGATTCAAAAAGATCGAAATAAACAAATATAAAGGCCCAAATGTTTCTCTTTCCCTTTCTTTAATTCTGCACTTATCAATACCAAATAAAACGATCACTTTCATATACATTGTAGAACAGAAGGAGAGGATTGTACATGAAACTGATGTAGAGTTTGCTTTTTTTTTTGAAAGTAGGTATTGGATTCAATATTTAAATTTCAAAGCTGCCCTCTTTTTCTGTTATTCCTTTTTATCTTCTTACTGTTCTCATTTTTTTCAGGGGGGGAAGGAGAGGGATAATTCCTGCATACTTTCTCCCTCCTTTTTCCCATTCCAAATTGAAAGAAGAAATATAAAACTCTTGTAATAAATATCCATCATAACTGAAAACAAATTTCCACATTGTCCATGTCCAAAACCTTATGTCTCATTCTAGATATTGAGGCTCTGTCAGAGAGTGGGTCACATATGCTTTCTCATTAATATTCTGGAATCATGATTTCTTGTTATATTGATTTGAGTTTTTAGGTCTTTCAAAATTGCTTTTCTTTACATTGCTGTTGTTATTGTGCAAATTATTCTCTTGGTTCTTATCCTTTCACTCTGCATCATTTCATATATGTCTTCCAGAGTTTCTCTGAAATTGTCTGCTTCATCAGTTTTTTATGGCTCAATAATATTCCATTATATATGTATATCATAATTTATTCATCCATATCCCAATTGATGGGCACCTTCTGAGTTTATAATTCTTTTCCATTGCAAAAAGATCTTCAACAAATGTTCTTATACATAAAGATATTCTCCCTCTCTCTTTGAGTTCCTTGGAGTATAGGACCAGTAGTGGTTTTGCTAGGCCAAAGTATTCACAATTTAGATTGTTTTTGGACATAGTTCCAAATTACCTTCCAGCAGGCTGGATCAATTCACAAGTCCTTTAACAGTGCATTAATGTTCAAAGGTCCAAGTCAAGAATACACAAGAATGTGTGTGAAAATAAAAAGATTAGAGTTCAGTGGACCACACATTAATCATAAGTCAAAAATATGGAATGGAAACCAAAAATGTTAATATTAAAAATATCGATAGATACATGATCTCTTTGGAGGTGGTGGTGAGAGTCTCAGTCTACTGTGGTCAGATACCATCTGGAATATTGTGTTCATTATTGAGTATCACATTTTGGGAAGGGAACTAACAAACTGAAGACTGTGCAGGAGAACAGGGTGAACAGCTTTATATATATATATATATATATATATATATATATATACTCTTTATCTTGAGTCTTTCCCCATTCTCATCCATCCTCCATGTAGCCACCAAAGTGATTCTCCTCAAGTGCAAATCCAACTGTGAAGCAACTTCTTAGTAAACTCTAGGAGCTCCCTATTATTCTAGGAATAAAATCAAATCTCTTTATTTGACACTTAAAATACTTTACAAACTGGCCCTTTCCTAACTTTCAAGTTTTCTTATTACTCTGTGGTTTAGTCATATTGGCTATTTTCTATTCTGCACATATATGTATGTGAGTGTGCAAAAACATATATATATATATATATATATATATATATATCCATTTCCCATCTCCATGCCTTTGCACTGACTGTGCCCACCTCTATCTCTGAATATCCTTAGTTTATTTGAAGGCTTGGCTCAAGCACTACAATCTTCCTGAAGCCTTTCCTGATCCCTCCAGATACTTGTGCCCTCCCTCCTAAAATTCTCTTCTGTTCATTTTGTGTATATCTATATATCTCTCCCCTGCTAGAATGTAAGCACCTTGAGGGGTGAATCTGTTTTACTGTCATATTTGTATCCCCAGTTCCTTAAAAAAGGGCTTAATAAATTATTGCTAAAAGACTGATTTTTCTATCACTTGAGGTCTTCTGGCATAGGATGAATTAATTTATTAACAAAGCTTTACAGGAGAATCCTCTTCAGGTGTAAGTTGGATTAAATGATGTCTTAGGTACTTTACAACTCTGAGATTATTTTTTATATGATGCTATATATATCCTCTCTCCTTCTTTACTATAGCTATTGTCAAGTGACACAGTGTGCACTGTGAAAGTTTGGTTAAAGGAAGGAAACAGGATAGGTGATGTGCAAATTCATATTGTTTATTCTCTTAAAGTTGGACAAAGCTAGCAAGTTTGTATGTACAAGGAGCCAAAACCCAAGTTCTGACTGCCTGATACAAGAATGACAAAGTTATTTTTTTATGTTTTTGTACAATCTCCAGAATGTCTGTGTCCCCCGGATTTATGGTCTTCACGTGTTTTCTATCTATACCATGAGAAAAGAAGTTTTTTAGTTGTATATACAAGACAATTGACAAAGTAGTGTCAGTTGGAATTTATAATTTCAGGATGTCTGTGTGTTCCTCTCACCCCAGTCTGGAGTATGCCCCCAAGATAAGACAGAATCCATTATTTTGAATTTTCAGGCCTTGTGTCACAAAGGGGAAGAAATACCAACTGTTAACCTTATCTGGCCTTTCAAGTTACAGACACAGGAAAGGGCATTTTTAAAGCAAAGCAAAGCAGTATGATTGATTAGTTCAGGCTTTAGATCTTATTGAGTGCCAAACAATGATATTTAATGATAATCACCATCTATTGACTCTTCTCCCTTCCTTAATGACGTCATCACTCGGTTGAGTCTTCCCTCTCTGATAGTCATCTTACATGATTTCCATAGTCACATCAAAGGTTTTTCTAATAACATGACTTCATATTTTTTCAATTCCAACAATGTCAATATCTATTCCAGATCAGTCATCCACAAACATGGCCACACTGTAGGCCTTTAATACCACTATGTCTCCAACGGAAATTATTTGATTCTATTCTCCTAACTTTCCACCTTCCCTGTTTCCCCAGCCTTCTTATGATAGACAACAATATGACAACAGTCAAAGAAGGAAATACAAATTTGATAATTGAATGATCTCCAAATTAGGAAACTATCAAATATGGGAAGATGAATGCCTTGCTATTTAATTGTATAGTGACTTCACTGAGGAAGTCAGTTATTTGCAGATTAGCTAATGAGCATTTGTCACCATTTTACTTCCATATATATAATTTGATTGCTGCACCATGTCACTTGAATTACTTTTTCTTTTTTTAATTGAGATTTCTTGGTCCTACTGTTTTTGTGATGTCATCACTTAATTTACACAGCTATTCATTCTAAGCTCCTTTGTTCTTACAAACATTGCCAGTCATCCATTGCCACAACAATGCAGACATACAACATTACCAAGTTAAGCCAGTTTCAGACATCCTCTAGGAAGATATATTCACTTTTAACTCTATATTTTCTTCTTGGTGGTTTGAGAGTCCGTTGTAGTAGTAAGTGAAAATCTTGATTTTTCAAGAGAGTTTATTTATTGTTGCCATTAAAATATAAATGAAAGAGAACTTGAACAATTTAAAGCCTCTCATGACCAATATAAAACCCCATTGAACAAAAATCTCAGGAATACAAATAAATACAAATAAAATCTATAGTGATGGAAGAGGGGACATCATAGCTCCTATGTGTAACAATAAATGAATAATGATAAATAAATAAGTCCATACCTAAGCTACAAGATTGATTTTAGCCATTAATTTCAAAATTCCTTCATCAAGGCTATTTCTGCCAGATGCAGACTGATTTAAATTTCAGTTCTTTTCCTTTTCCCTTCTAAATGCCTGGTATGAGCAGCTTAGAATATAATGAAGAAAAAGGAAAAAGATGTGGAACAGTAGAAAGAGGACCTAGTTTCAAATTCTGCCTTCGATACTCTCTATGTGATCTTGAGAAACTCAATCTCCTTGGACCTCAATTTCCTTATCTATAAAAGGAAAGAGATGGCTTCTGAGGTCCCTACCATCTCTATATCTATGGTCTTATGAGAAGAAAGGATCCTGAATAAGATTCACAGAGGGAATACACCTGGGAAGACAATCATGCGGAAGGAGATGTGAATTGATGGGCTGTGAATTTTACACCTGGTGGGATAATCCACATTGTTGGATCACATATCCAAATTATGAGGGGAAATTGTTAATGAATTTAGGGTCTTATTTATTATTGTGGAATTTGAGTCTACTTATTTGTGTATTTGCTCCTGGTGCCCTCATGGCAGCTACATGTGAAATGTTATTAAAACCATAATCATAATATTTCATTTTAATTCCCCAAAGAATTTTGAAAGTAATAAGCAGAAAGTTTCTACGAAAGAAAAACATACCTGCCTATAGACCAGTTCCACCTGTATTAACAACAATAATAAATACATTCAGAAGATTTAGTGAATCTTCTTTATACTCCTCAGAGAGATTAGTCTTATATTTATAGTTAGAGACATAAGGTAAAGAGAAAAATATAATCATGTCATAAAAATATTCACATGGTACAGTTGCTTTTTTCCCTAAGCAACTCATATATTTTGAATCACATACTCATTCTCATGCTGATCCTAAAGTGTCACCTGAAATAATGCATAGTGGATTTAGGGAACTTGCTTAAGAAAATGAAACAAGTTAGCAGGAGATTATTTCTCTCAAATTCAGATGATAATAACTGTCTTCTAAGGTCAAAGAATGTTTCACACTTAAGTCTGTGTCAGAGTTCATGTGAGAGGAAAAATAACCCCTACAATTTGGTGTTACACCATTGTAAGGCATTAGAATTATAAAATTCCTAAGAAATTCTTGGGTATCAAATTAAATTCACACCTTTGTCTCAATTTTGTTTTGTAAAGTTACTGGATATTTGTTAAGTACTTTACAGTGAAAGAATGTAGGAATATTAACTGCTGTATTAATAACCATGTGCAAATATGATGAAAAATACATATCAATGAACTTTTAGTTGATTTCTCATATAGTATCACTATTTTAGAACTAGAAAAATAGTTGGCTAAACTCACCAATCCCAAGAAGATGCAGAAGAGTTGGACGACATCAGTGTATGCAACTGAGTAGAGTCCACCCACCAGGGTATACAGAATTGCAATCAAGGCAGAAACAATAACTGAAATGTTTATATTGATATCAATAATCACACTGATAGTTGCACCTGAAGGAAAAGAAAATACCATAGTTGAAGTATTATGAGTGGTACCTTCTTTTCAAGATAACGAGTGGTCAAAAGAGTTAAGCTTAAAGGACTATTAGATTTTATTTGCTATATGGTTTGATATATGAGATATTTTCATAGGACTTAGAAAGAAGAATTTAGAGTATATTGGGTCATCTGGTCCAACCTCACATTACAGATGAAGATCAAAAAAGGGAATTAACTTGTTCAATGTCAGAAATAGTAAATAGAGCTTGAATTAGAACCCAGAGCTTCTGACTTTAAATTCAGTGTTCTTTCTAATTCATCATATTGGAGGAAAATTATTTTCTAAAAGTGATAGCATTATATATCTATATCTGAATTGATACTTGCTTACTATGTGACCCTGGACAAGTCACTTAACCTGCCTGACTCAGTTTCCTTGTCTGTAAAGTGGGGATAATAATAGAGCCTACTTCCTGGAGTTGTTTTGAAGATAAAATGATTAACTTTGTACTTTGCAAACATTAAAGTACTATATAAATGCTGGCTATCATTGTTGTTATCACTGACATTTAAATAGAAGTACTCTTGGAACCATTAATAATGTTATTGTATTTTTCTTTTACATAAGTTTAATGCATGTGTAACTACTTTGTCAGTTTGTCTTGTTAGTAATTCTGCTCAACATACCTTAAAGTCAGATAAAAAAATACCATATGTTGCTCTAAGTAGTCTTTAAAATAAGAATCTAGACTAGTTTTAGAAATCGTTTATACTTTTCTCCACCTTTATGACTTTTTTTGGTTGCAAATATTTTGGAAATTTTGAGTCTCCTAGGGATTTGCATTTCATATGAATAAACAGCAATATTGTTGATACTAACATACAAATTAGATATTTTGCACTTTTATGTGTTATACAATTACTCTTTTAAAATTACCTCTTATTCTACAGTTACACCTAAGTATTCACATCAAGTACACAGATAATTGAAATGGGTAGATGATTCAAAAAATTCTTGTAATACATGTTAATTTTTAAAAAGAATTAATTGTACTCTCTGATTTTGTGTATATATGGAGATAGAAAAGCTTTTTGCTGACCAAAATATAACACAAAGGTAAAGGTTTTACTAATGTCAGGCATAAATAACAAAGGTACAAATGGGCATCCATGTGGGTGTAGTATAATGACATTATCTTCTTCACTTACCTTTTGTTCTAGTTCAAATTCTTTTCCACATTAAGTCAAAGAAGATGTTAGAAATTTCTAACCTTAAGTCATATTTGTCAGGGACAAAAGTACATAATTTCAACTTTGTGGTAAAAGAAAGACAATCAACTTGGCATACTCTGCCTGCCTTTCACTACCTGGGCATAGTGGCTTGTATCCACTGGCTAGGGCTAAAGATACATAAACCTGTATTTATTAGGGAGAGTCTTACTAGTCACATCAACTTTCTGGACTGGAGCTGAAATGATGAATAAGTTTGCTATGAGAAGACAATAAAGCAGGGAGCTGCACTAAGTGACAATGATACCAAGAGGATCACATGCCCAGTGATAGTGTCAGGGAGAAAGAAAGAGAGAGAGAAAGAAAGAAAAGGAGAAAGAAGAGAAAAAGCAAGAAGAGGAGGAGAAGAGAAGACAGAGATAATTTCAGAAACATAATATTCAATAGGAAAGACCAGAGACATTGCACTATATTGAAGTATGAGCCCAGCAGGAAACAGCTCCCACTGCTGGTCCAGAGAGAGCAATGTGATGACATCATCAGAAGACCTAGCCTCACCCTACCGAGTGAGAAGCACAAGTTGCCTTTCTAGGCAGATTCTCCAGCCACATACTTTTCTTATTTGTGATTCCTGATGAGTGTTCCCTACATATGTTCACTTTTCCCATTGATGGTTTACATAATTCATAGGAAAGTGAGACCCAAGTTTGGGAGTGGGAGATATACTGTTGCTATTTTTTTAACTGTGACATTTCATTAAACACATTTGTTTTGAACTGTGTCTTATAGCGGACTAATAAATGTAAGCATTTCTTCATTAAGTTTCATGGTAAAAGAGACAAAAATTGTACAACAAGAGAAAGAGGATCTGAGATATCTGTCAGAGAAAGGGATTGCAGTTGTTTGGTCATTTCAGTGATATCTGACTCTTTGTGACCCCATTTGGGGTTTTCTTGGCAAAGATATTTGAGTGGTTGGCCATTTCCTTCTCCAGGTCATTTTATAAGTGAGGAAACTGAGGCAATCAGTTCTGTGAATTGCCCAGGGTCATCACACAGCTAGTAAGTGTCTGAGGCAAAATTTGAACTCAGGTCTTCCTGACTCCAAGCCTGGCACTCTATCCACTGCTACCCAGTTGCTCCTAAAGGGAGATTTCATACCAGTAGAATCATGGGTTCATCAGAGTATCAGGTTAAAGAGAATACCTCAAATGAAAGAAGACTGGAAAATCCAAAATAAGGCAAAATGACAAGGAAAAAATATTAACCTGAGTTTAAAAATTGGAAAAGAAATTACTTGATTGATTGTATCTTCATATATATATTTTATCTTCATATATATAAATATATATCTTCATATATACATATATATATATATATATATATATATATATATATATATATTTGTTGCTTGATTCTCCACTTCCCTTACAGTTCAATTATTTTTCCAAATTGATTCTATAGAATGACCAGTTCAGATCTAACCATGACCTTTTGGAATTAATTCTAGTTTGTTTACCTGATATTTTAGGAAAACCTACCACTACACCTTAATTATAAGATGTCTTTATTATCTACCAATTGTCCTGAATGTCTCAATCAATAGGTAAATCCACTATGAAGTCTCAGTTGGAATTGGGGTACCCCTATAGTTATACTTTTATCTACATATCTAAAAAAATACAGAGATACTATACAAGGCAGCTAGTTACCTCTTTAAAGGTAGCTAGGTTGTATAGTAAATAGAAGGCTGTATCTAGAGTCAAGATGGCTGGAGTTCAAATCCAGCCTTAGGCACTTGTTATCTATGTGATCCTAGAGCTGCTACGAAGATAAAATGATTAATAAATGTATATATATATATATATATATATACATACATATATATGCATATATATATTATTTTGCAAACTTTAAAGTGCTATATAAATGCTAGCTATCATTTATTATTACTAACTTTTAAATAGAAACACTCAGGATAAAAGGAGATAAAATTTATAAAATGCTTTGCAAGCTTTGAAGCACTATATAAATATTTATTATTATTATAGAAAATCTTAATAAAATAATTTCATTGTTGGAGAGTTTTTTGATTTATGATCTGCTGTGGAAGATGAAAACTTCTGTCTGTTCAATATTTCTTATACATGTAGAGGTAAATAGTAAATGGTTAATTGTGGGACAGTGAGATAACAATTCACTATTTCACTGGTTTTTTGGATCACTGAGCTATTTCTTAGTTTTATTATCAATTGTGTTCTCTTATCATTCTTAGAAAAGTCACTACTGAACACATTTGTCATTGTGTGAACATATTTTATGAAACAAAGTTGAGCTGTTGAAGCAGTAGTTTAGCATAGAGGAAAGAAAGGTGGCCTTATGTTCAGAAGGAGTGGATTCAAGTGTTGGCTCTGGTATTTATTTATTTTTTATTTTTTTGCTTTTTTTGGGGGGGGCAGAGCAATTGGGTTTGAGTGACTTGCCCAAGGTCACATGGCTAGAAAGTGTTAAGTGTCTGAGGCTGGATTTGAACTCAGGTCCTGGGCTCTGGTATTTATAAGCTTCACAACTGTGAGGCAATCTCTCTGAACCTCCTTTTCTGCAAAATGAGTTGTTATTTGTCCTTCATTTTTGAAGAGGACCAATGACATCTCAGGGTGATGTCTTGACTAGTGCATGAATTGGATTTAAATGAGGCAGAGTTGCACAAAGCTGTCAGCCTCACTATCTCTTCCAGAATCATCAAAGTCTAATCACAAGATAAAAGTCAGGATGACTAGTCATGACCCAGGAAGCAGTGGATGGCCCTTCAATGTCTGACCGAGCTCTAAACATTCCATACCACCTTCTTCAGCCATGTTCATGGTCACAAAGAATGTTCACCCACCTATTTCACTCGGAGGTCTTCACGTGCTTGCGGTGGACATCCCCCTAACTCACCTACAGATTCGATGCCTGCCAGTTACCTTCAAGCTGGTTTAGCTCCTCTGATGGTTTTCCTGAAGATGTGACCACTGTACATGGCTACAGCTTCTTGGAGCCACAGGTAAGAGACACCAAAGATAGATGAGAAGCCTTTAAAGGTCTCAGCAAGTCCTCACACCAGAGGTGCTAGTGCTCCCTGGACACTCTATACACCCCGTGCTCTAAATGTCTCATTGGGGTATATTGAGGGAAATATTTTGTAAAGTGCTACAGAAATATGGATTGTTAATACTAACTACTAAGCCATAGCAATAATGTTAATGTAATGTCATAGCTATCAATTAAATTGACACATTGATGGCTCTTTCAGTTTTAAGTTAGGGCTGGACCTGTGATTTCATTGGTTCTGTGAACTCCCAGGTGAGGAAACTCTTCCAGGTAGGCACCTTTTCTGCCACTTGTATACTGTTAAGGGGTTACCTAGAGCCTAAATAGGTTAAATGATTTACCCAGGGCCAGTCATCCACTATGTGTTAGAGGCAGGACTTGAACCCTCATCTTCTTGGCTTTGAAACCAGTTCTCTATCCCTTACTCCATGTATCTCCCTCCTTCAATTATTGAGAGATCAAATTGCTGAGATGTTGCAATAATCCCCAGACTATAGATATAGTGCTTTATATTTTCAAAATGTACTTTCAAAGCATTAGCTAATTAATTCTGTTCTCTTCCTTTCAGGGTCTTGCCAAATAAATTGATCTTCATTCAGCAAAAGTGAACATTGTGTATTTTTTCTAAGCTCTCCAGCCCACTCCTACCTTCCCTGTCAACTCAGCAGGCAGTTTGTTCTGGAAACCTAAAGGGTCTCATGATTAAATCATGGTGAATAGGCTCCCTGTCGCTCTTGAGCTAACGAAGGTAGGGCAAGAACTGAGCTGCACTTTTGCATACAATTCCATTACTAAGTGGGAGCAGCAGTGTTTGCTGAGCTTCATTACCCAGCATAGGTAGGCAGCAGCAGCAGCCATTACAGCCTCTTAAGATACTTTAGGAATATAAGGCTCTTTTATTTCCTCTCTCTCTCTCTCTCTCTCTCTCTCTCTCTCTCTCTCTCTCTCTCTCTCTCTCTTTCTCTCTCTGTCTCTCTGTCTCTCTCTCCTCTCTTTCTGGCTTTCCATCTCTCCCCTTCTGGCTTTGTCTGTCTGTCTCTGTCTCTGATAGTAAGTCCGGTATTTCTACAGCTTCCAGAAACCATGATGTGTATGGGGTGGGCATGTGAGAAAGAGAGGGGGAGAGGTTCTGTGGCCCTTCTTATGACTGTAAGAGAATGAAATCATAACCAACCAACTGTGTTGTTTCTTAATATTGGCTAACTTGGTCATACCAAAGGCAAAAATAGTAAATACTTATTTGAAGAGTGCTCTATATACCTCATCTCATTTGATCCTTTCAACAAACATGTTAGGTAGGTCCTACATGTAGTCTTTTTTTCGTTCCCGTTCTAGAAATGGAAACAAACCCTCAAAGAGGATGTTTGGTCCATGATCATATAGCTCACAAGTGTCCATGGCAGGATTTGAATTCAGCTCTTTGTCATATCAGTTCCAAGAACTCAAAACATTATGCAACATCACCTCTGCTAAAACCACAATATTTTACCCTTATATTTCTCTGCCAAGGAGTGTCCAAATGGGATTATGTTGGACATGATGACTTCTAAGGTTCCTTCTAACCATAGATTCTATGGACCCATTACTTCCATACCAGGCATATATTGGAGCCAGCCCATTTTGATCCATTTTGGCTCAGCAGAGTTGATTGTTGAGTTTTCAGCATGAGTATTTATGCCTCAATAATCACAAAAGGCTACAAATCAGGACTTAATATATTGTTTTGTTGATTGTATAGATTTAAGAAAGTGGTGGAGAAAATATTAGTAAATCAGATTAAACTTAAAAAGTACATTTTCCCCCCTTGAGAGCCATTTGTTAAACATTTGTCTACAAGCACAATCCTGCCCCACACCTTCCTTGTAAGTAGATGAGGCATTCATGAGCATCAGCAAAATAAAAGTATTAGAATGAGCCTTTGAAGAAGAAATCTAAAGGGTCTCATGGTATTGTGGGAAAAACAAAACAAAACAAAACTTTGACTTTGGTGTAAGAAGACCTTATTATCTCATTGCTGGTTTTTTTCAATAACCTGAACATGGATCATCTCTTTTTTTGTTTCAAGTTTCTCCCTACTCCAGTCCATCTTATGCTTCAGTGTCAAAGTAATCTTCCTAAAGTACAGAACTGACCATATTACCCTCTCTCCCACCATTTAATAAACTTCCAGTTGTTCCATATTACTTTAAGATCAAATATAAAATCCTCTGGCTTTTAAAGCCCTTCATAAATTCACACATTCCTACATTTCCAGTCTTTTTATGCTTTATTCCCCTTAATGTGAACTCTGCCATCCAGTGACACTGGCCCCTTACTGGTTCTCACCCAGGACACCCCATGTCTGAGCTTTTTTATTGGCTGTTCTCTATGCCTAGTAAGATCTTCCTCCTCCTCACCTCTGCCTCCTCTTATGAGACTCCCTCCCTCTAACTTATATTTATCTTGTTTGCATATAAATGTTTGAATGTTATCTCTCCCAATAGATTCTCCATGAGAGCAGAGACTCTTTTTTGTCTGTCTTTTAGCCCAGCACTTAGCACAGTGTCTGGCATGTAGTAAGAACTTAAATGACCTGGTTTTGAATCCCACTTTGTTTTAAAATTGTATTTTTTTGTGGTGCCCCTAAACACCACTCCCTTCCAATTAGTATAGCATGTAAGCTTATAAGTAGCTAGTATAACATAACAATAGAAGGAAGTAAAATTTCAAAGAGAAACCTAGAAGTCACTTACAGATTACCTATAAATTAAGGGAGAACAACAGTTACTTACAAACTGCAACATAAGTTAGAGGAGCATAGGAGTCACTGAAAATGATCTTCCTTGATAACTAAGATCACATTCCGAGACTGTGCTAAATTAGGGGAATCCAACTAGGTCTTAATGTAAGTTTCCTGTCATCTGTAAGCCTCAGATAAACTTCAGTCATGAACAGTAAAACCAGAAGAAAACCATCTCAAGCATTATGCTCAAGAACCAACTCTCTCTCACATGCTGGTGATAATTTTGAGACATATTAACATTGATATGTTAATGAGCTAACCCTAAGGTGGTATGCATAATCTATCCCCCCAAACTCTATAAAACTGAGACCCTAAACTCTTACCCCTCCCCTCACCCTAGCACTCCTCTGTCTGTTATGGGTTCATGCTATTTGAGTCCTCCTAATTCCAATCTGTGGTTTTGTAAATACTCTCTATGGCCCTCCTCTTCTTCATTCTCTTCCCCATGCTATCCATCTTCTTCCACCATCCCATATCACTGTATTCTCTGTGCCTTAAAAAAGTATGATTGAAGCATTACTCCCCACTTGTTGCTATCTTGGTCTCTCTCTGGGAATATCCAAAAACCTAAGTGTACTTGCCTCTCCTTGACCCAAAGGGACCACGTAGAGGTCCTGTTCCTTTAGTCATAAAACACTGAGCACTAAAACTGAGGCTTTATCCTATTCATAACTCCCACCCCTGAGTAATCTGGGTGCAATGAATTCATGGGTAGAAAACAAGGAGGGGGTAGCTGATCCATGAGTTCCCTAGGAAATTTTTTTTTCATTTTATCTGAGTCACTACAAATCAATTAAACATTCTACAAATTAATTGACAATTCATATGCCTAAGACTGTGAGACTTTTATCGAATCATTTAATCTTACTGTGTCTCATTTCTCAACTACTAAATGAGGAGACTTGACTAGGTGGCCTCTACACAACTTCTATCCCTAGATGTATGATCCTAGGCATTCAAGAAAAATGGGCAATCATTAGTAGTGGATAGTTTAAAAGCCTCTGGTGAGTAGTTAGAAAATCTGGGTTCATATCTTAACTCTGACTCTTACTAATTGTGAAACTATGATGAAATTATTTAGCCTTTCTAACCCTCAGTGTCCTCAAATATAATATGGGAATATAAATACAGTACTCATACTACTTACCTCACAGAGTTGCTGTGGGAAAAGTGTTTTTAAAATATTAAATTGATTTATAGAGTTGTCTGATTGTATGTTTTAGAATGAAGAATTCTTAATATGCAGTCTGTTAACTTAAAACAATTTTATAATAATTTTAAATATAATTGGTTTACTTTTTATACCTATATATCTTGTTTTATGTCTTTAAACATTATTCAGAGAAAGAGCTCATAGATTTCACCATACTACCAAGGAGGGTGAGGAGCTAGTGATGTAGAGGATTGAGTGCTGGGCATGAAGTCAAGAAGGCTAATCATCCCAAATTCAAAAGTAGCCTCAGACACTTATTAGCTATTCGATCCTGGGCAAGTCACTTAACCCCATTTGACTTAGTTCCTATCTATAAAATGAGGTGGAGAAGGAAATGACAATCTATTCCAATATCTTTGCCATGCAAACCCCAAATGAGGTCATAAAGAGATGAACACAACTGAAAAGACTGAACAACAACAATAAAAACCAAAGGGATCTAGGATACAAAAAAAAGTGAAAACCAGCCTTTTCCCTTCTCTAAAAGCTCAGATGGTATCTCAAAGTCCCATCTATATAGTACAATGATTCATAAAAGAGAGTAGTTAAGAGGTAATTGAGAGCTAGCATGCCATAGTTACTAAGTTTGTTATCAACAGATAATTCCCCAAGGACCAAGAAACCTGCCCAATAAGATTCCGCAAACCAGTTAATATTCTAGATAAGTGAGGATAGCTCATTATGAAAAACTTCTAGAAATTCCTAATTGTTTCCATGACTGATATTATTTCACAATACCTACTATAATGTAATTTCTCCTAATGCTGCTTCTTTTTTTTTTTTTTGCTGTGGAAACAATTCTGGACATGAATTGGTGGCATGTCTCTACTATAATCCATTTTAAAAATTATTTCTACTTATAATTCACTAGACTGGTTTGAAAATCCCTCGATTCCTTGAATGACTTCCTGGATTGGTTGGTTTCTCATTGTGGTTGATGTTATTTATTGAACTTCCCTGCAAAGTATTGTCAGCATTTTCAGTTCAATACAATTCAATTCAATAAACCTTTATTATGCACCTATTATATGCAAAATATTGTTCAAAGTGCTTAGGAAACAAAGACAAAAATACAAATCATTTATAGCTTATCTTCTATTGGACTCTACAGTAGCAAGACTTGTTTTTTGAATGAGCAGAAGTGAAATTTAAAAGTTAAAATTTCCAGAAATGACAATATCTTTTTATCTGTTATTGCCCAGCACTATATAATTTTTTGTGCCTAGGGCAGGCAACTAGAAACTCCTTCATGTCAACTTATTAAAACAAATTCACTTTGGAGCATGGGGGAAGGAGCAGTGAGGGAGACAGAGAGCACAAAAAGGGTATATAGTGGGAATGTTGAAAATGATCAAGAGATCACTTGGGATGAGGCAGATGGGGGAACAAGTGGTTGCAGCTTCCTATTTTAATTAAGTTTTTCTGTTAACTAGATGTTAAATAAAATTGTTTCCATGATAATGAATAAGTGCAAGGGCTCAACACCATGGGGTAAAGTTTATGATTGTCCTCTCCCAACTAGGTTTCTGGCTGTGCCTCTGGTTGAGGACCTCAGAAGCTGCATACAAATGATCACATTTATTTTCACAATAGCTTTCTGGGGGAAAGATGGGAAAGGAAATGTCTGCACCATACAAAAGAAGGGAAAAAATGGCTTAAGAAGGTTAAATGATCTATGTCCAAAGTCACCAATATAGTAAATAGTAGAGATAATACTTTAGGTTCCTTACCCAAGGCAGAGAAAATAGCTGCAGCCCAGAACATTTCCCCCATTAGGGCAGGAATAAAGATGAGTCCACCCATGCGCTTCCCATAGAGTTGCTGAAATGGATCTAACATTGTCACATATCCTTTGGAACGCATAGGTTTTGCAAAAAACAGACCACCTAAAACCAAAATATAAGAAACATAAAATTTTAAAAATGGACTATGCAATTATCTTCCATAATGTATGTTATATATCATATATGTACATATAATATGTATATATGTACATATTATATGCAAAATGCACATATATTATACATATATGTTTTTACATCTATGCAAAGTGTAATAATTTCTTAGGGGATTTCAATATTTTCTGGGAAATTCATAAAATTAGAGAATATAGGAAAAATCAGAAAAAAAGAAAGTTTTTCCCCCAGTGAAATCTAAAAACACAGAAAGATGGTAGAACAAAAATCAAAGTCTAAAAGAGTTTCTTCATGAAGTTGAATCTAAAGAATTTAGCAATAAAAAAAAGCTATAGAAGCTCTTCCTACTAAAAACACACAGAGGCTCCTCCTGTGGCATTATCTTAAGTCTTCCAAAACTCAACATATACTACTTGCATTTTCAAGATATTATTTAGGAATTTTGATTAAATTATGCATGCATTAAGACTCTGCTGCTTGTAAATCTGTGAAAAATTTTTTTTCACAAACACTTTGCTTACATATTTCTATAGTGTCTATTATACTTCCTATATAAATATAATGTGGCAGTTAGGGAGTCAGCCTTAGAGTCTAGAGAATTTGGATGCAAACTGTACCTTTGTCAAATACTGACTATGTGTATGGCTAAGTTATTAGTTTTCTCCATGCCCCAGATGACTCTCTTGAACTATTTGTTCAGAATGATTGCAAATATGCATTGGTAGAGGGAGTTTTATCATCAAGAGTTCCCTTTACCAATGTAATCACACAAGTTTGGATCAAAAAAACTCATTGCATAAAGAGAAAGAAAAAGGTGTCAATTTCTGCAATGATTATTACAATACTTTCACAGTGAAATATATAACAATTAAAACATCTTTTCTTATACATCCGTACTGACCAAACAGAGTAGACTGAAAATGCATTTTTTCCCCCAGATTATAGCATGTAGCTTAATGGACAGAATATTGAGTGACTTAATTTCTGACTGTGTGTCTGTCTCTGTCTGTCTCTGTCTCTCCCTCCCTCTTCTTTCTCCTCCTCCCCTCCCTAGCTTTTCTTCTCTCCTTCTATTTTCATCTTTCATCCTCTCTCCCTCTTCTTTCCTTTTCCCCTTTCTCTTCTCCCTTCTTTTTCTATGTGTAGACATGTAAAGATGGTACAGCAGCAGAATAATGATCTGGGCCCCCAGTTTTGTAGGAAGGAAAGATTTGAGTTTGGGCACATTGAGGGAAATGATGCAGTGATTGTAGAAATGCCAGAAAATCCACTCTTCCATATCAGTAACCTTGTATGTTACTACACGTTGGTGAATCATGATACAAAATTACTGGTGTTAACTTAAAAGCTAATGGAAAGACTCAAGGGGGCAACAAGTAGGCTGAAACATACCACCAATAATAACCTATGTGAGAAAAATTATGCAAGACATCAGCCAAGCCACGACGTAGTCCAATCACATAGGAAGCACAGACAGTTGGATGGACAGTTGAAATGATGGATCATTACTTTTAGGATTCAAAAAGCCAGAGCGGGGAGTCCAGCTCATCCAGTGCTTCTTATGGATGATTTATGGAAAGAAATGTATGAGAACTATGCATAATAAGGTATAGAAGGATTTCATAATTTATCAGTGGAGAGTTTGCCCCCACTAGTTAATTAGTCACTGTGTTTCAGCTTTTTTTCTTACCTAAAACCAGGCTAATTGAGTATCCAATTGGTGCTTGTGCCCAAGCCAAACCATAACCTGGTACATAAACTGCCTCAGCTGTCCCATTTATGTAACCTCCTCCAACCCAGGTGGCTGAAAAGAAGGAAACAATAGGGAATCAAGTTATATTTCTACACAGTCACTTAGTCTTTTAAGTGACCATAATTATTTTTATTCATTATATGGCACAGAAAAAATACAATCTACATCAAATTAAGTAAACCTTCCCAATATTTTTTAAAATTTCCTTACAAAGGTCGATGTTTTGTTATATTCATATCAAGGTTTTGATGTTTGTAAAAGGAGGATATTGAATTATTTGACTTCTAAAGTTTCCTCTAGCTATAAATCTATGGTGTTATGATTTCATTTCCATACACTTTCTAGTTTACATATTTGCTTTCTCCTTGCTATACAGGATTACTCTGAAGTGGAGATGGTTGCACTATGGCTGTTTATATGTTGGATCCACAGATCTGTGACAATCAAGCATCTTATGGGAGTTAAGCGCCTCCTATGCACCAGATACGTTGCTAAGTATTGGGGATGCAAATTAAAAAAAAAAAAAAGTAGAGGAAACCCTCCTCTTCCAGTGCTTACAATGTCAATGTTGTCTCTTTTAGAATGCAAACTTCTGCTCTGTTGGAAATCTGTACTTTTTGTGCACAGGATGCAATTGTGCATGGAATGTATATCGATTATAATCCTTACAATTTTTCAATAGAACAGTTGCCATTATGCTAGGAGAGAATATAATATAAACTCCCTGAGGGCAAGGACTTCTTGGCTTTTGTCTCTGTATCTCTAGTACCTAGTAGGCATTTAGTGTTTCTTAACTGAATTGAATTGAACCTGGCTGCAAACTTTACTCATGCTAATAGACATCCAATGTCTATACTGCCCTCCTTCCCAATCTCTGCCTACTGATAACCTAGCAATTATTCATTTCTACCTCCCTTAAGATACTACCCTTGATCCCCTTCCCCCACAACTATAAAACAGTTCTACCTCAGAGGATCACAGAATTAGAGCTGAAACAAACAAACAAACAAACTTCTAATCAGCCAGTTCAACTCCCTCGTTTTATCCAGACTGAAGAACAGAAATTCCAAAGACAGTTGAAGTCACTGAGACAATAAATACCAAAGCCATTGTATGAACCCACATATTTGACTCCAAATCCAAGCAGGACTCTTTTTATCATACTTGCCTCTCCCAATCTGATCTCATTGCATTTTATATTTTTTTTTTTTTAGTATTTTTTTTTTTAAGCAATTGGGGTTAAGTAACTTGCTCAAGGTTACACGGCTAGTCATTATTTATGCGTGGGTGCTCATTTTCTGAGGCCGGATCTGATGTCGGGTCATCCCAACTCCGAGGCCGGTGCTCTTACTCACTGCGACACCTAGCCGCCCCTTTAGGGCAATTGGGGTTAAGTAACTTGCCCAAGGTTACACGGCTAGGTTTTTGTTTGTATGGATTAATTGTCGGAGGCCGGCTCCGAACTCAGGTCCTTCTGATTCCAGGGCCGGTGCTCTATTCACTGCGCCACCTAGCCGCCCCTTGTATTTTATATTTTAATTTGCCTCTTATTTATTTGGATATGTGTCTTAACTCCTTTTACTGCACTGTAAGGTGCTTGAGGGCAAAGTCCATAGCTTATTTATGACAGTTTTACCTCTTTTGCCTCCAAACACAGCATGTTGTACATAATAGTTTAATAAATATTCAATGAGCAAATGAATGAACTCAGTATAGTAGTAGAGCTAATACTCATGTTGTACAATATGAATTAAAAAGCTAGGTGATATAGTAGAAAGAGTGCTAGAATCAAAAACACCTGAGTTCAAATCTAGTCATAGACATTTTCTAGGTATGTGACGTTGGGCAAGTCACTTAATCTCTGTTTTCTTCAGTATCTTAATTGTAAAATGGTGTTATAATAGTAGTAGTGAGGCAGTAGTGAGAATCAAATAAAATAATATTTTTAAAAACATGCTTAGTGCAGTGCCTGACACATAGTAGGTAGGTACTATGCAAATAATATTGTCATCATCATCATCATCATCATCATTTTTTTTTTCCACCACCACTATATGACAATTAAAACTTCTAAAATGGGGATTTTCTTTTTGGTTTGTTTTTAGACTATTTTTTCCATGAGTAACAAGAAATTAGGAATATTCCTTTTCCCTAGACAATGATTCTGCCTGTTCTTAAATCAAATGTTTGTAGTGCAATAACACCAAATTAGCTTGCTGGCAAAGGCATGCTGGAGCCACCTGAAGCATGTCTGATGCCAGGAAAGATCTTGAGATGAAACAGTTATTTCAGAAAATACTCAATTAAATTATACCATGAGAATGAAACAACAAATTAGGTTAACATCAAATACACACGATTGATTTGGGTTACGTATAAAAGTAAATATTAATTCACTCAATAAATTTTTATTAAGACCGTACTATGTGCCAGGCTCAAAGCTAAACTATAGAAGTTAAAGATAAAATAGAATTCAACTCCATCAATAGAAAGGAGGATGATAAAAAAAGAATGTTAATTAGGGGGAATGAAGCATTACTATTAAAATCATAATCAGTCAATAGACATTTATTAAACACCTACTGTGCATCACCTACTATGCAGCTAGGTAGCACAGTGGATAGAAGGTCAGGCCAGATGAGTCTACCCAAGTTCAAATTGGGCTTCAGACACTTACCTGAGCAAGTGACTTAACTTATTTTTGCCACAGTTCCTCATTTGTAAAATGAGCTGGAGAAAGAAATAGAATATGGCTCCAATTTTTTTTGTCAAGAAAACCCCAAAAGGGGTCATAAAGGCTTGGACATGTCTGAACAACAATGAAAACTAGGCATCAATATTGTGGTAGGTCCAAAGAGCCATGGGAAGGATCTTTGAATTCAAGTAGTAACTTGAATTGGTAACAGGTCCAATATGAAAGCCCAGAATAAACAGTATATTAGGTCACAATAGTAATAATTATAGGATACATATACACACATATATACATACACATGTATATATGGAATATATGTACACACATAGATATATGGATAGATAGATAGATAGATAGATAGATATAATTGTATAGTTCTTTAAAGCTTGCAAAGTTTCCTTCATGCACATTACCTCTTAACCTTGAGATTCTCCATATTTAAAAAATATTTTTATTCTCAATTTCCATGTTCATTTGTGACTATGGTGACTAAAACCAATGCATTAAAAAGATGTCAAAGGTCTTTCAGGAAATCTGGCTGGTCGAAGAACCTTTTATCTTTTCTTTCAATTTTCTGCTGTATTAAAATCTCTGGAGATCACAATATCTCTTCAAAACTGTCTATACAAGTCTATCAGGCTAATTTTCTTAAAGACCTCATTTGGTATTAGCAGCCTGAGTTTAGAATTTGACTGCAATTAATGTATCTTAATTAAAAGACATGGCAACACCATCTCCATTTGTTCTTTCAGCACAGACTAATTAGCATCAATTGCTATTGTCACCTATGTTGTTAGTTGTTCAGTCTTCGTTTGTTTCCCATTCTTTGTGACACTGTTTAGGGTTTTCTTGGTAAAGATACTGGAGTGGTTTGCCATTTCCTTCTCCAGTTCATTGTTACAGATGAGGAAACTGAGGCAAAGTCAAGTGAGTTGCTCAGACTCACACAGATAGTAAGTGTGTGAGGCCCGATTTGAACTCAGGTCTTCCTGACTCTAGTCTCATTGCTATAGAGCACCCTTTACCACCTAGCTGCTTTTATTGCCACCAATGCCAGCCTGCTAAATGAGTGACATGATATACATACATACATATATATATATATGTATATATATGTGTGTGTGTGTGTACAATAAAATAAGTAATCCTTCCCAATATCTTTTACATATATTATATATATATGCATACATGCTATACACTCGTATGTATTTATATTAGTATTTTAAGGCTTATAAAATTTGATTTATTTATGTGTGTGTACACACACATATCTATATCATTTATAATTATTACCATTATTATTATTATAACCCAAATTGCTATTAGAGAAATTCAAAACAAAATTCAGTAAGATGAAATGTCTCTAGGCTATGTTATTTTATAAAGGTAAAAGCAATAACAAAATATATTCCCATGTGTATTAAATACCAAAAGTCCTTTGTGTAAAATAAGAACATTTGAAATCAGATAAAATAAGAACAATTGGAAAACAAATTGAAATTATTTGATATAGAGTAATATGTCACCCATCCTCCTTATGTTCCACCTTGACTCTGAACCCTTTTTTTCTGGGTTACTAATAAATAATAAGTTATACACACACACACACACACACACACACACACACACACATACTTCTAGCCCTGTTACAGTTCCCAGTTATGTATTTACGTCTTAACCAATTTAGAGAGGCTTTCATTAAATAACAGCCTTCTACCACAGTTTAATCCCAAAACATGGAATAGTATATTCTTACAGATACAAAACCTGTAGCTATTTCTTCCTGGCAAGATTGTTAGTAACTGAAACTGACAACTGTACCACCAATGTTTGGTCACACAAATACAATTTTTCATCACGGTGGTTTCTTTGTCCTTTAGTCTAAAATGAAAATTGCTGTCAGACTGATTATATAGCTCATATTTGTATGATTTTAGTTTGGTTAGTATTTTGAATATACGAAATTCTTCACTTTAGGCATTTCAATCAAGAAATAAAAAATATATTTTTTCTATTGACAGTTCCTTATACTCATGATGCAAGAATGCTATCCACTTCCAGAGAGAGAACTCATCAACTGAGTGAAAATGGAGGTAGAATGTTCTTGCTTTATTTTTTCTTTTTATGAAATATGACTAATATGGAAATAAGTTTTACATGACTTCACACATATAATTGATATGTTATTGCTTGCCTTCTCAGTGAGTGGGGGAGGGAGAGAATTTAGAATTCAAAATTTAAAAAGAAAAGAAAGTTAAAAATAAATAAACAATGAATTGCATTGATAAAGATAAAAAACAAACAAAAAAGAGAAAGTTCCTTATGTGACTAAGCAATGAGTGTGAGAGGTTGGAGGAGGGGAGGGACAAAGAATTATTTTTAACTCTTATTTTTAAAAGGGTATTTATCTTCCCTGTAGGGTAGATGCAGGATGGCCAAATGAGTGCACAATTACTTTGCAAACTTAGTGTATAAATTTAAGATAAAACATAATAAGACCATGGACTATTTATGTTATGAGGAAAACAGGGCTCCTAAATAGATGTGGTTCTTGATATTTTTAAATAAGAATGATTAGAAACAAAACATTTCCACTATCTTTTAGTAACTTGGCACATACCTTGGGAGAAAATTGAACAAGAACAAAGTGATTGCCATTCTGTGATGGATGTAGTAGATCAGCAGGTGTTTAATCCATACCCAACCCTTTTTATCCCCAGTAATGTTTATAGATCTATGAAGGGAGTGGTCCCAGTACTTTAATCCTACCTCAGATACTTATAGTATGCTGGTGATATAAACTTCTGAAAGAAGAATTATTGTATCCAATGAATCATTCCAGAATGTTTTATGCTTAAGCTAGGCAAAGTCATACATTCAAGATGCAGAAATATTTTCCATTGACTAAGTCCTAGCAACATAACCGTGCTATGGAAAAACACATATTTTTCATGGAATTTCAGGGTTCAACTATTAGAATTTCAGAGCTGCCATTTTTTCAGTTGGCACTGGGAGAAAGAAGAAAAGACTGTCAATGTAAGGGGCATCACAATCATTTTAAAAGGAATTACTACACTATGGACTTTGAGATACCAAACCGCAACTTTTAGTCATTAGTAATTAGTGAGTGCCTGTGTGTCAAATGCTGCCGTCTGCACAGGCTTCTTCACTCATTTTCATTTCTCTTCTGGAGAAAAGGAGGAAAGGCTGCACGGTACTTCAGAACGTAACGGATTGGTAGAGAAGAGTGAGTGATCAGAGTGGGGTTTCTGCTAGGGCTCTCCCTACTGTTTCTCCCCTTTCCCAGCAATATACGTCTTCAATGATCTTGCATTAGAGCACTATCTTACTAACATGCAATTTTCATTTTTTAGTAAATTAATTTTTAGCACAGGAATACTGGTAATTAATATTTTAATCCAATGGAAATTTTTGCTCCTGATTTTATCTGCTTACATTTCTTTTTTTAAAAAAGTGACAAATCAATCCGGAATATTCATTGACTTTTGTCATTTGAGATTTTAATAAAAACAATATTACCCTAATGTTTACCGGAATAACTAGACCCTGATTAAATTCCTCTTTATTGCTGGAGATTACATGCTTTACTCATCTTAATGGATTTAGGACTGATTTAGACTTTTCATCCACCTCTTCACTTTCATGTTGTTTTCATTGTATCAACTAAAGCCAACTCTGATTGAACCACATTTCAGTCTATGTATTTATTCACTGATATTCCATTAAGAATTTACCATAAATTCAATTTTGCTGTACAACATTATTGTTCTTAGGTTTAAACCATTTTGATTTTTAAAAACTTTTAAATAGTTATCTAGACTATTTGAATTTTACAAATTTAGCAATAGAAAGGGATCCCCTCAAATCACTGAGTACATGGAGTTGAAGATCAGGATCTCTGGATTTATCACTATGTAAGTCACAATGCATCAAGACAGTTTTCCTTCAGAAGGAGTCAAGAAATTGAAAGGTGAAAAATTGGCACCTACCAGTCATGGTAAATGCACCAACTAGCAAACCTATATCTCTGCCACCAACTATAATTGCTTCACTGCGTTCTTCTGAACTGCCACTGTTCTTGGTTTTCCAAGCAGCCCATATCCCAACAATCAATATCAGAAGATAGAACACAATGATGGCTATCAATCCTTCCACATGGAAAGCCATCTTCAGCTAGAGATCTTGATTTGTTTCCCAGGTTGGCTATTTCATTAAGGATTCTAAAGGAAAAATACAATAAGAATTGTAATTCATTAATATAATTATTCTAGTAATAACTATAATACATTATTAACTGAGGAGAAGCTATGTGCATACCAGTTAGCAATGAATGAGATAGCTTGCATTGCTTAAAGAAGCATTAAATTGAGAACAACCTAAAACCTAAACCCATTACTAAATGTCATTGAATATGACTATAAACTAGGTTTTTTTTTTAACCAAGGAAGAATTTTTACAGAGAAAATTAAGCAGGAAATACTTCTTATAAATAACCTTGATCGCTGGCGTTTAGTGGTCCTTCAAAGAGAAAGAAACAAAGACCCTTACCTCAACTCACCAAGTTTGTGAGAATACCTGTTAAGAATATAGCTTTATATAATTTTATAAGTAATTTTCAATAAATTTTACCTAAGAATATTCAGATATGTCTTAAGTGGATCACAGCTGCTCTAGGCTGTTCAGTTAGTGACTATATCAGACCTTTATATGCAATATCAAATAAACATAAACAGCTTTAGAAACAACTTGATAAATACAGACTAATTCCATTTAGGAAAGTCAACGTCAAATACATCTTACTAAATCATTTCTATAGCTGTTCACTACCTAGTGGCAAAGACTCTCCCCACCTCCACTCCTGGGGGGAAAAAATCTCTTCTCTCCTTCCCCCACACAACCTTTAAAAAGGAATGCTATCAGAAAATCTCTCCATGAACAAAATTGGATTTGTTTTTTAAATTGCAGAAAGCACAGAAATATAATAAAGTCCTAAAACCATCGAAAGTACCAAACATTAAGATTCGAGGGGACCAGTTCTAACTCTATTCCCCTCAGATTTTTTTTTTCTTTTAGATGCCACACCTTCCCACTGTCATCAGGTCAATGAAGCAGGTTACTGAGAATACACCCATGTAGGTGGGCACAAAAGCACTTCCCTTATCTAGGAAAAAGTAGACCAAGAGAATGACTAAGCCTGTCTCCGGAAATTAGTCTGCGAAAGTAGTTTCCTTAGATGCTCATTCCTACATTTCTACCATACCTTCCTCTCCCAGCCCGTCCTCATCCCGACATCCTGGTGCACACAACTCCTGACCCTTTACGGTGGGATACTTTGATCCCATCAACTCCTGCCCTCCTTGCCTTTTTCTCTTTGCCCCTTCCTTCTCAGTTTCTTTGTCTCCACGCCTCCCTGAGCAGGCACCAACCTGCTAGATCTCCACTCTAATTTAGATCGACCTATCCGGGCGGAGGAGGACAGAGAGTTTGATCCCCAGAGACCCTTTCAAGGACTCAGGCGGCACCTGTTAAAGATGTTCCAGCCCCGCCTTAGCGGGAGCCAGGAGCGTACCTCCTCCCTGGCACCAACTCAAAAAAAAAAAAGGGTCCTAGGTCCAGTTTGGACGCGGGAACGCAGATCCCTTGTTCCTACCTTGCTTTTCCCTCCCTTCGAGCCTTTCGAAGGAGATGTTCTGGACTTAGCCCTCCTGTGGGGACACACTCAACTGACTCCTCCAGTAACGAAAGATGCGCGCGGTCCCGCGTGGGCTCCTGGGGTGACCGAGGATGAGATTCGTGGCGGCCCTGGAGGCAGCAGGAGCAGCAGCAGGTCTCTCTTAGGAGCCTCCCTCTAGTCTACTCAGTACCCCGAGTTTCAGTTTAGTTTGTGGGTGGGGCACAGGGCTATGGAATGTTCATGGGCAAGATGAGATTCAGAAGGATGGAGTGCATCTGGGCTTAGGAGAGGAGCTGGCCTGGGGGATTCCGTGGGTGTTAGACGTGATTGTCAAGCTAAAGAAAACACCCTTTCTTTATAAGGGGCGGAGAGGAAGGGGTATTCGTCAGAGCTCGGAAGCTGGACGTCAGAGAAAAGTGAATGAGAGAGTACTTGGGGACAGCGCCCGTCTGGGGCTCTAGGGGTAGACGAAAGGCTGAAAGCAATGCAGAGATGAGGGAAGGAGTGAAAAGGGCGGGGCTCCAGGGGAGGGAGAGGAGCCGGAGTCGAAATCCTTGGATGATGGGGGTACTAAAACCAGTGGCTGAGAAAGAGCAGGGGAACTGTGAGGAGAAAAATAGGAGAGGAGGAAAAGGAAGAAGAGTGGGTGGGGAGATGGACAAGTTTTCCTTTTCCCCCTAGGGGGGAAGGGACTCTTCAGAGAAATATTTGCTTTCAAGAGGAACAGCAAATGAATAGGTGCAGCCTCCTTAAGACCCCATAACCTCCAACCTTGCTCCAGATTTTCCTAGCCTTCGCCTTTTCTTAGCAGTTGTGGAGGTAGACGCTTCAGGGGCCAATGCTAGTTTTGCCACATAAAAGCCTGAAACAAACTTGGGTAATTTATTTAATCTAACAGGGCCTCAGTTTCCTCACTTGTAAAATGAGGGAATTGGACAAGATAGTCCCCCAGGTAGCCTCCAGATCTAAAGCTGATATTTTGATCTTATCAGACATAAAGAGAAAACCTTCCACTCTTGTCACCTGTAAGACTGTGAAGAGGAGTTATGGAACCCCCAAGGACTATTGAAAGAAGCCTTTACAAAAAAGTTTTGGAAATAAAATTTTTAGCTTCTCAGACCCATGGAATATCAGAGTTGGAAGGGACTTTAGATATAGACTCTGTAACTCCCTTATTTTTACAAAGAAGAAAATGAGACCAGAGAGGGGAAGGGACTTGCTCCAGATCAGGCAGCAAATAAAACTTCTCCCATGCACCAGAAAACAGAACAAAACAAGGAGAGAGAACAAATGATCAGTTTTACCATCGTCTTTCAGTAACTGCACAAAATAAAGCTACGTGACTTGTAATGACAAATTAAAATTATGCATGTTTGTTACAAGGATTTTGTTCTATTTTTTGGTGGGGGGCTGGTAGCAGAAAAAACAAATGCTTATTAATTCAAAAATTAGTAAAAATTATAATGGGAAAAAGACTGGCTGGGTATCCTTCTGGGTAGTATTTGATTCTCCCTTAACTTCTCTAAAATGCCATCATGTGGTGGTAGGAAAACAACACAACTATGACTTCATTGGTATAAGGAATTTCCTTTCAGAGGTTTGCACCTGCTAGAGTACTGAGAGGATGTGACTGGCCCAGGGTCATTTAATCTGCCTTGGAGAGGGGTAAAATTTGAGCCTAGGTCTGCCTAGGTTTAAGGCTGGTTCTCCAACCAGGACCCATGCTGATTCTCATAGGGTAGGATGCTACTGAAAAGCAAAATAATACCAATCCACTGATCCAATCAAAATATGTAAGTGGAATTCTCAGTCACTTAACCAGAAGTTTCACAGCCTTACCCCTCACATTATCACCATCCACGTTTAGAAGCTAACTTCCATATCTATCTTGTGTTCTATTTTCTTTGTTCTCTTTAAAAAAAAAAAAAACAACAAAAACAAACAAAAAAACCCAACCACCATGAGCTGCAGATGCAAGTCCTTGAAGTGAGAAACCCTATGATGTTCAAACAGAAAATAAGACAAAGGCCCAGACCCAGCATGGGGGAGGTGATCTGGTCTACCTGATTAACCCTAATGGATTTTTTTTTTGAAAAAAACATCTGAGATAGTGGCTAAGTGAGACTGGAAGAGAAAGTAAATGGATAAGGACTTTGGCATAATTGTTAACCTGGATGTTTTAATTTAAACACTCTTTTAGCCATGCTTTTTCTTTAATAGTGCTATTTCAGACGGTAATCTCTGAATATGGAACAGTTTAAATCTGTTATTAAAAATATCCCTAAGTCGAGGACAGAGAAACACTGTGTAGCACAGAAGTGTCAGATATATAGCCCCTTGTCCACTTGTGTCAGACAACACCCCTCTGCCAGTCAAAACAGATTAAAATGTACTGGAAAATATTTAACAAAATAAATAAAAATGCAATAAATGTGGATAATCTTAATATACTATTTCCCAAGTCAATATGTAGCTTCAGAGATCCTTATGTATGATTTAGTGCCCTCATTTCTATTTGAGTTTGATACCACAGGTATAATGAATGGTTGGTCTTAGAGCCAGGAAGACCTGGGTCCAAGTCTTACTTAGTGGCTGTATGACCCTCTATAAACCTCTCACTATTCAAGGCAAATTCCTAAGATTATATGCTGTAGAAAAGTTACTGACCTAGAGGGGCAGAGGGAGCCTATCTATCTTCGAGTTTCTCATATCAATGAAATCACTCATAGTGGTCCCCTCCCTATTCCCAAGTCAATGGTAATAGAAAGCTTCAGGAGGCAACAATGTAGGCATGTAAGAGACTGAAATGATGCACAGCAGAGAGATTAGGAAGCTTAAACAAAATCCAACCAAAAAACCAAATAGATGAATGTTAGTTTTACAAATGCTTTTGTTTTCAATACAAGGCATCTCTGTCACAAGTAGCAAGCAAAGGAAGCAGACTGGCACTCGGGGCTCTCTACAGAAGCCTGTCTGATACACTTTGAGAAGCTTGACTTAACCAGTCTCCATGGGAAGAGAAAAACTCAGTGCAAATGATGACCTTGAAAATGATAAGAAAGCCTGGTAATTAAAGTGCAAGAAAACACAGTGTTTTCCCATGCTTGGGTGGAGGGGAGGCATCGGCTGAGGAAGACAACTTCAAGCCTGAATCTGGGGAGACATTTCGTCATTTAAAAATTCCCCTACATATCTCTGGTCCAGGAATGGCATTGAGATTGATTCTCTCTTTTATGTTGCAGTCACCTAGAAGTGTACTTCTGTTTTGGCCCTTGTTAGATATATTGTTTGGGTTTTTCTCACATATAGTGGTATAGATAAAAAGGTTGAAGTATTATTTTTCTCACAGACAAGGGATTGGGCTAGACGCCCTGTGATGTTCTATTTCCAGAACTTTGCTTGTGTGAACTGGAAGTAGCTAAATCTCTCCTTAGGCTCATACTCACATTTTCCTCAGTTGCTTTTATTTTATAATTTACTCATTTTGAAAGTTCAAATTAAATCCAACTTATATAGTTCTTGGCTAGAACAGTGGTGAATGGGTTAGGAGACAAAAATTGAGTTTCATAGAATGGAGAGTCACAAGGATCTAGTTCAACACCTTCATTTCTCAGATAGCAAAACTGAGACACAGGCCAAATCGATGATTTGTTCAAAATTAGTGGTGGAAGAGACTAATAATAAAAGGTTATATTGTATAGTGCTTTAGTATTACAAAATGCTTTAGATACATTATCTTATGTGATCCTCATATCAATCCAATCCTGTGACATAGATGCTATTATTACTCTGATTTTACAGATGAGTAAATTGAGACTGAAAAAGGTTGAGTGACTTGCCCAGGGTCAAGGAAGTTATCTCCTAGGAAGTATCTCAAGTAAGATTTGAGCTCACATCTCTCCTGACTCTAAGATCTAAGAGTCTATCCATTATGTCAACTCAGTGCTATAGAGAAGTAGAATGCAGGTCCCCTAAATTCAAGTCTAGTATTCTTTCCATGATGCCTCCTGGCAATAAATTGATATTTCACCATCCCTTGATTCCAGTACAATATGGTATATCCAGGGGGTAAAAAATCTTAGTATTTAATATTTTTTGTATATCCTAGTCATGAATATAGAAGTTAAAGCAAAAATGGAAGCAGAAAGGGGAGAAGGGAGCATAAGCAAGGGGAAAAGAGTAAAGGTAGAGAAAGGTAAATGGAGAAAAACCAAATTGGCATTTTTAGTAAAGAATCCATTAGTTTGATTCTGAGAACACTGGAATAAATGTTCAGAATTTTGGCATTAACAATAATTCTAGATTAATGATTTTTTTCATACCATGAATACAGATCAATTCCATTTAAATATAATTGCCAAGAGTTTTAAAAGCATTTGTGACAAATGACCGCTTCTTTTAAAAAGGTGAGATGTATACATGTTTATGTGGGAGATGGAAGAGAAAAAATTTTAAATTTATATAGTTATGATACCATGGGCCTAAAAATAAAGATAATTCAAGAGGAATGAGGAGCTTCAAAAACAGAATTCTGTTTGTTCAATTTAAATGATCTCAATGAGGAAGAAAAGGGGAAGATAGAATCCTGCATCTTGATAAAACCAGAGAGCAGCAGCTTTATAAAAGAAATCTTCAAAATAGTCAAGAACAAAAAAGGGGGACTTAAAAATCAATATTTAGGTCAAGAACTACTCAGTTATACATTTCTTTCCATCTCATCTGCAAGGAGAATAATCTTTAATCAGAGAAGGAGAAAATAAAAATGATCACGTAGGTCTTGAAATCCAAAATAGGTGAAGAGTAGCAAGAGGTTGTTTCTAAGTGAAATGGCATTTTCTTGTCCCAATCAGTATCTCAGATTAGTGGCTGATCTTTCATTGATCTAATCAATGAAGGGTGGAGCCAAGACGGCAGAGTAAAATCGGGGACTTGCTTGTGCCCTCTCCAAAACCCCTCCAAATACCTGTAAAAAAATGTCTCTGTACAAATTCTAGAGTTGCAGAACCCACAAGATGATGGAGTGAAGCAAATTCCCAGCCCAAGACAGCCTGGAAGGTCAACAGGAAGGGTCTATCATCCCTGGCTGGGGAGCAGATCAAAGCCCATGGTGGGTTGCATGGGCATAGTTGAGGTCAAGGCAGGTCTCAGAGGACTGAATCACTAGCAGTGGTGGTGGTTTCCAGACTTTTTGATGCACAGATGCCAAAGACAGCATAGAAAGTCAGTGGGAAAACTCTGTGGGACCTGGGTGAGAGAGGAACAAGGTCTGGCCCCAGCCCTGGGGTGGTGGAGGCTGTGGCATCAGCAATAGAGACAACAGTAGCAGTGGCTATTGTAGGAACTCCAGGTCCACTGACCAGGGGGATTGAGAGACTGATCAGACAATGATTACAGGGATCTCTTTGCTGTCACTGAGGCAGGATTCTCTTGCTTTGCCCTGCTTGGATCTGGATCTCAGTCCTGAGTGGTGATCCAAGGGTGAGGTGGAGGGCTGGTGTGGTGGAGCTTGTGGTGCAGTAGAGACAGAATCCTTCTTATAGTTCCAAAGTAGAAAAGAGTGCTTATGGTCACTCACAGACCAGAGTATAGGACAAGAAAGGAGTTAACACCTTTCCTTTGATTATACCACCTTGGAAGAGCTGAAAATTTACAGGTCCCTCAAAGTATCTCTGAAAACAGCTGCCCCAAATCCCTGAAGCTTAGGACAGTATACCTAGCCTCATCCCAACCCCCAATGGAAGCAGAGCCCTATCTTGACAAAGAGTTAGAAAGTCAAGTATTTGGCTAGGAAAATGAGCAAACACTGTAAAACAATCAGACTATAGAATCTTATTTTGGTGACAAAGAAGATTAAAAGATACAATCAGAACAACAAAATCAAAGTTCCTACATCCAAAGCCTCTAATAAAAATACAAATTGGTTGCAGGACACAAAAGAGCTCAAAAAGATTTTGAAAATCAAGTAATAAAAGGAGAGAAAAAATTGGGAAGAGAATGAGAGTGATACAAGAAAATCATAAAAAACCAATTCAACAGCTTGCTAAAGGAGACCCCCAAAATGCTGAAGAAAACAACACCTTAAAACTATTTATAAGGAGTGAAGTTATGTTAATGAGTTTTTAGGAAGAATAGAGAAGTAAAACTCATAGCACAGTCAAGCTTTGAACTTAGTCTATTTGACTTGAACACCAATATGTTTATCACTACATTATATTGTCCCTTCTTTAAGCCAAATCCTAAATTCTATATTTATGGTTGTGGCTGCAACCATAGACTAGGATACTTGCAGAGCTTAGGGGGAGTAGGAAGATGGTAAATTACTTAAATCTGATTATAATTTTGTTGGGTCTATCAACAGGTTTAGTTCTCAGAATTCAGGGTATGAAACAATAATGATTAAATGGAAGTTGGAACTCAAGATAAATAAGGCAATAATAAGCAAGCAACTAGCTCTCCTCAATGATATCAAATCGCTCTGCTCAGTTAAGCTATGACCTATGATATTTCTGTGACATACTTTTCAAAGTTGTAGATGACAAATCAGAGGGATAATTATTGTGTTGAATTACTGAATTTAAATCCCCAAAGAGATTAACAGGATAAAATAGTAGAATGAAGTGAAAACAGGGATTCATGTGTAATCTTGTAGCAGTGTTTGATAAACCAAAAAGTATATAAATTATTAGGGGAAGAACTCAATATTTGACAAGAACTTCTGGAAAAATTAAAATCCTATTTGGCAGAAATTAGTTTTAGACCAACACCTTACACCGTATATTGCAATAAACTTCAAATAGATATACAACTTGAAGAGAAAAGATCAAAAGATAAATAAAAAAGAGAGGAGAAAAAAAAGAATTTGCTATTACAACTCTGAGTAGGGAGATTTTTAACCAAATAAGAAATAGAGGTAGTTATAAAATACAAAGTGGACAATTTCAGTTACATAAAATTCAACTGCTTTTTCACAAACAAAAGCAATGAAGATAAAATGAAAAAAGACATCGTTGAGTGGGAAAATCACACATCACTGATAAAATTCTGATATCAAGCCATATAAGGAATTGACCCATATGTGGTCAAAAGATATGAATTAACTACTCAAAAGAAGAATGGCAATTGTTGATGACCATATGAAAGCATGTTCCAGATCACTAATAATAATATTTAAAATGCCAATTAAAACAACTCTGAGGTTTTACCTCTTACTTTGAAAAATAGCAAAGATGAAAAAAAATTTAAAAATAGGAACAATGTTGCAGAGACTGTGAGAAGAGAGGCACATTTACTACAGTGTTGATAGAAGTGCGAATTGGTTCAGCCTTTCGAGAAAACAACATGGAATAATGTAAGAAAAGTCATGAAACTATTCACTATCTTCGAAATGTTAGTTTTACTATATGGTATATATTCAAAGAGGCCAGAAACAGAAATACATGATCATGATGCTTCGTTTTTTATAGCAAAATACTGGAAAATAAAAAAATAAAACACCACAAGTGCTCAGAGATTGAAGAATGGTTGAACAAACTGCAACAAATGAATATAATGGAATATTATTTTTCAGTTGAATATAAGGAAGTCAGAAAAACTCAGTATGATTTGTATGAGCTGATGTAGAGTAAAATGAGCAGAGCCCAGAGAACATTTTATATAGAAGTCAAATTCTGAGTAATTAATAAACCTGCCTGAGAATAGATAATGAAACATATATCCCTACTCTTAAAGGAAAGGCAGGAGCCCATGAGGGCAAAGTGTTGAATATCTTGTTTGACTTGGTGATTGCTTAACTTTCTTTTTGTATTTACTTAACTGCTTTTATTTAGTTTAGTTTATTTTTTACAAGGGAATATTCAATTCTGGTGGGAGGATGGGACAGGAAGAAAATATATACAGAAATGACTGTACAGTCAAAACATAAAAACATGGATAAAGCATTTTTAAAGTTAAAAATGTAATCCTTTTGGAGAGGCAAGATTTCAGAAATATCTTTCCATGCCTCCCTGTGAGTGGCGTTTAGACAACCTATTTGGATATATACACATATATGCATATATATATATGTATATGGATATATACACACATATACATATTTGTTGTATTGTGTATATTTGTACATGTATGTAATATATATATATAATACATATAATAAGTATAGTCTGTCTCTGAGACCAAATAATATCATTTTGATATGGTAGAATCTACCAGAGCTTATGCTCTCCTAGCATAGAATTTGAGACTCAACAGTCATTTCCATGCCATAGACTGAATTAGAACTTTATGAAAACTATGGCAACTCATAAAAAAATTCTAAAATGGCACTGAGTTCCCTGTGACTCCTTTCAGTTTCTGTGTTGATGATAATTGTTGTTCAGTTGTTGTTGTTCAGTTGTTTCAATTGTATCCAACTCTTCATGACCTTATTTGGGATTTTCTTAGTAGAAATACTGAAATAGTTTGTTATTTCTTTCTTCAGTCTATTTTTACAGATAAGGAAATTGAGGCAAACAGAGTTAAGTGAATTGTCCAGGAAAGCACAGCTAGTAAGTGTCTGAGTTCAGATTTGAACTTATAATGAGTCTTGCTGACTTCAGGCCTGGTACTCTATCCATTGTACCACCTAGCTACCCAGTGGAATGGTAGAAAAATAGTAAAGAGTTCTAGGGAACATCAGTTTTTAGACTCTCTATAAATATTAACTTAACTATTGGTACTCTGAATGTGAGCACTCATTCCAGTGTTGTCATAATAATGGAGGAACTGAATCATACCAATATTGACATTTTCACTATCAACAAAATCAAAAGACAAAAATGTTGCAGCTAAATGGAAGAATGACTCACATTCTCCTTGGTAAGAGAAATAACAGAGTTAGTGGACATCAATTTATTGTGTATCTATAGACAATAAGACATCATTTTGTGGAACACTTGGTCATCTCATCAGTCAGCATTCCTCACAAACATTTCCAAAAAGATGACCATGAAAGGAAATTGAAATAGATGTATCTGTAACTATTGCATGGAAAAAAGAGTTAGAGAAGTCTATAAAGAACATGAGAAAACCCACTATATTTGATCAACATACACTTTGATATTTGTGAACTTTAAAGGAGAAGCCATTAAGAACTGTGAATAACATGTTGATAAATATGGATCAGCGTCAAGAATAAAGAGAGGGCAAGTGTTTGTAGAATAAAAGAAGCTTTGCCATGATGTAAGGAGAATAGGAATACTCTATCATCCCTCTCTCTCTCTCTCTCTCCTCTTTGCTTATTCATTTATACAGCTATTTATCCATTTATTTTTAAAAAGAAAGTTATTTATTTTCTCTCCTTCCCACCCTTATTTGAAAACAAACATATCTCCTAACAAATATGTTAAAACAAGTTCACATAATTTCCATGTCCAAAATGTATGTATGTCACATTCTGCATTTTGAATCTATCGCCTTTCTAGTAGGAGAGGTGGGTGGCATGCAAAAGCAATTTGGAACTATGTCTGAAAACTTACTGAACTGTGTATTCCCTTTGACCTAGTAATAATATTGCGAGGCTTATACTCCAAGGAGATAAAAGGGAGAGGAAAAGTACCCATGTATATAAAAATTTTTTTTCTTTTTATATTTATATTTTTATAGAATTTTTTTTCTGGTGGCAGATAATTGGAAAATAAGAGGGTGCCCATCAATTGGGGAATGACTGAAGAAATTACTATACTTGGGGCGGCTAGGTGGCGCAGTGAGTAGAGCGTCGGCCCTGGAGTCAGAAGGACCTGAGTTCGGATCTGGCCTCAGACACTTAATGCACACACAGACAAAAACCTAGCCATGTGACCTTGGGCAAGTTACTTAACCCCAATTGCCCACCAAAAAGCAAAAAAAAAAAAAAAAAGAAATTACTATACTTGAATGTAATGGGATATGCTTTAGATATCCTTTCAGAGAAACCTTGGAAGACATGTATGAGTCCTGTAATGCAAAGTGAGTAGAACCAGAACAATTTATATAATATTATCATTAAGGTATCCTATTTAGAAATTACATTTCTCAGGTATCTGTGTGATAATTTGCAACATTTGAATGCTCTCTTTTATTCTTAGAAGAGTCTTGGTAGAGAAGATGGAGGGATGAGGAACATGGTAATTGAAATATAATGGTCTATTGATGGGGTAGAAACAAGAAAAGATGCCTATTGTCCTCTAGTATAAAGCAGTGTTTGGAGAATTCTGCCTCCTACTGTCCTAGTATGTGAGGAAGAGCAGAAGTAAGTTTTTAAATTGCATATTTTCTATGGTGAAGCAGTCTGGCCAGAAGAGAAAAAAAGTGGGTTGTTGTACTTAGCCCCAGAGGATCAATGTTCTTTGTTTTGTCAGGTAAAGACCCCGTGGGAACAGGGCAAAAAAAGAGACTGGACAAGACAGTGCAGAGACTGGACAAAGGCAATATAATTTCCAAGCTGTAGCACGTGGTCACTAGTTAATTCTTCTGTCTCTGACCTGATGAGCATGTGTGTAGAAAGCAGAAATAGTGCAGAGTGACAAATAAGGAGCTGATAACCCAGGGCACCCAAATGCTGCTGCCTTGGAGACTTATCCAGCACCTGGGTTAAGTAACTTGGTGTATTCTTCTCCTGTTTCGATATGGAAGAAGTGGTTTAGAAGATCACTCCTCCCCCCTCCATCTACCCTGACCTTAGACACACACACACACACACACACACACACACACACACACACATACAGCTCCCAGTGTGGGATGGAGCAGCTGTTTTGAAAATAGAAGCCTGGAATGCTTCTGCTTAATTTAACACTTTGTAGTTGACCTTGACTTTTATTTCAAGTAAATGCCTTTTGCTTTGGACTAATGCATCCTCTGGTTGTTAGATAAAAGGAACATCAATGGTGGCTGGTCAGCTGTTGTTTTAAGTAGATGCTGATCCAAAACATTCCTTAGAATAGTGCTTTGCATATAAGTGCTTAATCAATTTCTTCTCATCAATTTGTTAAATATGGGGTGACTTTTAGGGGGCCCATGATTGAGGAAGTCTTAAAGTATATATTATGAATACTTTTTTCTAGAAATGCCAAGAGGAATTAGAGATAATAAACATCCAATAACATCACAAAATAAAGTTGATTATATTTTTAATGGATAAGACATGATTGATTATTGATGTGGGATTTCTGAACCATGAACTTGTAAGGGCAAAGACCAAAATCGATGTCCAATTTGAAAGAATAAAAATGAGAAGACAAAATGAATACTGAAAACAGCTCCAATCTGGCATTTCAAAATGAGCATTTTATGTTAAAAATGAGAAATGGATAAATGAACAAATATGGGCACTATCACCATCGAAGATTATTTGATTTAAAACAATAATCCCAAGAAGACCGAAAGAAGCTCAAAAACCATTTTAGCTTGCAAAGCAAAGGGACTATGAGGTTAGAATATATACTTATCTGTAATATCTTATAGAGGAAAATAATAAAAGATTCTCAGCATAATTATAGCACGAACCAATGAGAAGCAGGGGTAGGAGATAAAATTTGGGAAACCAGATCATTCTGAAAGCATTCAGGGATAAAAATGGAAGGTAAGCAATAAGAAGAAAAAAATAGAAAAGATATGTTCAAAATTCTATTACAAACTCTTTTGTATGTTGGAGTTACAACACTGGACAATAACATGCTGGTTCTTATGTATTATAAAAAGAAATAGAAATTGACCTGAAGGAAAAAAATGACAGGGAGACCAGCTGAATTGGCTAATTGTCTTCAGAAGAGGCTTCTGCTGGATATGACAAAATTCTGGGGACATTTAGGGATCAATTCTAAATATATTTGAAAGAGGAGTAAAAAGCAAAATGCATAGAAAAAAGCCATTATTACTGGAAAAATTATTTAGAGGGTATTAGTAACTATAGACTGCAGATGACTACTTTTCCATCTCTATAAAATGTTTATTAAAATAAGCCATACATGTTGAGGGCATCTTTGGTGGAAGTAAAAGGGAACAATCAGGCTTTCAAAATGATATTTGATAGAAAACATCTTTACATTTGCAAAACTGATGGAAAAGAGCAGAGAATACAAGATCCTACCAGATTTCCTGTTTGTTCACTATCAAAAACATTTGATTCAGTAAAGCAAGATGCTTCATTAAAGGCACTTCTCAGTGGATGCCACCTCCGTATGTCAAAATCACCTAGTATTCCTTGAACAATGATACAACAAAGATAATTTTGTTTGATAACTCTGCTTATTACCATCAAATGAGTGTATTCATATTAAATGAACATAAAACAGCAAGATGGATACTTACCAAAAGCATTTGGAAGATATCTAGCACAGAATTCAAATAGAAGATGGATGATGAGCCACCCTTTCCTCACCCCCTTCACATGTTCCTGTTGGTGGATGAATTGTGGTGATTGCATCAAGCCCTGCAATACTGCAAAGCTTCCGAGATGAGATTTATAATTATGGAAAATAGTTTAATATAACTACCCAATAGGAAAATAAAGAAACAAACAAGTGGATTAAAAATCCCTATTGCCTACAGTATGCTAGGCATTTATATGGACATTCCATAGATACAGTCCATCAACACACATACTTAGGATAGCCACAGCAAATATACCATGAGTGGGACCAGTCCACAGATGAATAGGGACAAGAGAACATGCTACATTGTATTGGGAAAATTATGCAGGACTTTCAATGACCCCAGATTTCTCCCTGAAATCAAAGTTCATTATCTTAACACCAGTATTATTCCAGTAAATCTCTATATTTAATATTGTAAAATGCAAAATACATGAATGTAATGGGATATTATTGGACTTTAAGAAATAGGGAATATGAGAAATTCAGAGAAACATTCAAAGGTTTATATGAACTGATGTGAAACTGGCTTCAGAGAAGATAAAGCTTCAACTGTTCCCTCAGAGATAAAGCTTCCAATCCAGATTAGCTTTCTGTCCACTGTTCCATGCTGCCTCTTTTGCCTGCCTTGAAGTATAGAGAAGGTGATTTAAGGAGAAATAAGAGGAGATATTTCTTTTTACAAAAAGCAGTAAATATTTTTAAGTAGTGACCCTCAAAAGTTGATAAAAGCAGAAAAGGAATTTTTCTTTTTCAGATGGGTTTAGATAAATTCATAGAAGATATATTGCAACATTTGTAAGGAATTCTTAAAGGGGAACTAGGATTTTGATGGTGTTTCTGACCTTTGAAGTTGATGTCCTAATGGGACACTTTTAAAAAAAAACTCCCACAAATGTCCCTGAGTGACACTATCAAAGATGACTATAGGGCTGGATGATCCTTAACTGTTGCTCAGTGTGACATTGCTTACGTTCCTTTGGCGTTGGCAGACATAACTTTAGACTAAGAGATGCAGTTGTTAGTCAAAGTCTGGCTCTCATTGTACCAATGCTAGAGTTGAGATCAGGGCATGAGGTAGCATGCCAAGCAGCGTGCCTTGGCATGCCACCTTCTGACACTTACATCAAAGTTCACTGATCACTAATCTAGAATTACAAAACTGATGCAGTACCAAATTAGAATTACAGGCAGAAAGCAAGCTTGGTAATAGCCTGCTAAAATATAAATTGGATTAATAATATCTAAAGATTTAGTATTGAAATCTTTGGGACAGACTCCAAAATTAAATTTAACATATGATCTTAAGGATTCATTTTGAGAATGAATTTGCTAAAGGCAAATTGAAGCTTGGTATCATTCATTATGAGTGGAAAAATAGGGTCTCATATTTACAAATAAAATGAAATAAAGTAATTCATAAGTTTTAGCTAAAGTTTATTAGGTTTCTACAATTTTAAGTCATTAGTTAGTAATTAAAACATAATCACCTACATGCATATTCTAGTGTGTACTTTAAGATATTAAAGACACTGGCATTTTATCTTCAATATAAGATAGAATTTAGCTTATTCTCAAAACACGAATATTGTTTAAATCTTAGAAGTTGTCATATCTTTATCTCATTCTGAAGTCCTTGAAGCTCTATATTATTATTTTGATTTAATTGCACTAAATGTAACTTGCATTTGTTTTTTTCCTTTCCTTTTGACAAACGATTCTATTCTTATTTTGTAAATTAATGTAAAACCTACAATATGAAGTAAATTCTAGGATTTCCTTTAAGAAGATTCTAATTATTATATTCTAATTATAAAATTCTAAGAAGACTCCAATTCTTTGTCTCAAACTGGGATACTTGTTGATAGAGCAAGCTCTTTGTTAGGCAACTATTCTCCAAAGAGTGATTTGAATATTATTGTCTAATTCTAATAAAATATTGTTTCTACTATATCTGGTGATGAAAAAAATACAGAATAACTCAGTTTATTTGCTTTGTTACTGTGTATTTGTTGATTTTCATTATGAGTGAAGAGTAAAAGCTTCTATACCTTCATTTATTAAGCATCTACTATGTGCTAGGAACCGTGTGTTATGTGTGTCATTGCTTTTCATCTTCACTTTTCTCCAGGCTGCTTTGCTGACCTCTCCCTCTCCCCCGCCCCAGATTTTTCTACAAGGCCCGAGGAAGGAAGGTAGCAGAGAAGGAAGGAAGAAAGAAAGGAAGGAAGGAAGAAAAAAAAGAAGGAAGGAAGGAAAGGAAGGGAGGGAGTCAGGGAGGTGAGTAGGGAGTTACACACACAGTTACTTGATCCACATAAATGACATCTTTGGATACTGAAAGAATTGGTAGATGTGATTGCTGTTAATATTCCTTATAATACTGTAGAGAAAGAGAGGCATTCCAGGATTAGGGAAGGGACAAGTGTTTGTATTTTTTTTTTCTAAAAAAGCAAATTGGATGGATTTTATACAATGTTCACCAATAAACTTTAATTATTGACAAAATTTTTGAATATGTGATGAAATGGATGGTTAGTGAACATCTAGAAAAATAAAGAGTGATCATAAAGAGCCAGCATGACTTCCCCAAGAAAAGGTCATGCTGAAACCAACATTTCCATTTTTGACAGGATTTGTTACATTGTGACTCTATATGGGTAGTATTTACAGAGACTGTAGGAAAGAAGGGGGGGAAACAAGCATTTATGAAGTGCCTACTATATGCCAGGCCCTGTCATTGTCAGTTGTGACCAACTCTTTGTGACCATTTTTGGAATTCTCTTAGCAGAAATGTTGGAGTGGTTTGTCATTTCTTTCTCTAGCTTATTTTACAGGTGAGGAAACTGAGGCAGTGTTAAGTGACTTGCCCAGGGTCACACAGCTTGTATTACATGGATTACAAATACTGTCTCATTTAATTTTCACAACAACCCTGCATAGTATTATTTTCCCCATTTCAGAGTTGAGGAAGTTGAGTCAGATAAAAGATAAATGGCTTGTTCAGGACTGTATAGCTAGTAAGTGACTGAAGCCAAATTTCCTCCCATATTCACGGGTATATGGTTATAAATATAGTTTATAAATAGTGGGGTAGGAGGAAAATGGGGAATTTATATGTCAGGGTACATGTGTAGGAAACACATGTGGCCAGATCACATATCTCATGGCTGGGAAGACTCATACCTTCAAGTGTTGTAGAATCTTTGATGTTTTTTGGTATTACCGTTGGGCAAGCTAATTTCTCCACTGAGTTATAGTCCTCTCTTCTTCTGTGGTTATCTACTGCTCACCTACTGAAAAATATTTTGATGCAGATGATTCTGACCATTAAAGAAGGCAAACCATGAGTGTTCATGAAATGGAGGGAAGATAAGAATATGTATATTATGAACTAGAAATGGACTATGAACTATGCAATATACCACTGTAGGTTGCAAAAAACTTAGACCCTCCCAAATACTCAGAGAGATATTATATACTATACTTCATAAATTAACAAATAAAAAATTACCATTCTACAAATATAGACCCTAAACTATCCATGAGAAGGCAACAACTCAAAAGTGCTGGGACTGGAGTATTATCACAGATAGAATTATCGCCTTTGGCGGCTTGGAAGACAGAGGCAGCTAGGTGGCTCAATGAATAGAACACTGGGCCTGAAGTCAGCAAGACCTAAGTTCAACTTCAGGTTCAGATAGTTATTACCTAGTGACCCTGGGCAAATCATTTGCTGATGGTTGAGGTGAAAATAAGTATTTAAGTAAAGCTTCTATGAAAAGTGGAAAGCAGATTGGCCAAAATTAGCTTTAGAGTGGTATCTTATATACTGATTTTATAAGCTAAAATGCATAATAGCATAGTGATATAAGCTCATATTATAAACAAATAATAGGAACAGGGAAGGAGATTTATTTATTTATTTTTTGCAACTATAGATAGAGGAAGAGTTCTTGACCAAATTGGATAGGGGCCATTAGGGAAGATAAAAAAAAAAATTCTTATGTTTTCATCCATTGATCCCACTTCTTGGAATATATCCCCAAGGCAATTATACAACAAAAGACCCATGTATACAAAAACATTGACAGAAACATATTTATACATTTATCCATATTTTACCTTGTTTTTATTGATGCCTTTTATTTTTATAACACATTCATTTATGAATACATCCATTTCAAAAGAATTACCCTTTATAGCAAAAATTTGAAATGAGAACAGAAAAAAATTGAAACAAAAGTAACCAATGTTTCCACCATATTTAACTGTACATGCATTTTTATACACCTAGACTCCCTTACTTCTTTCCCTGAAAAAGTGAGTTTTCACAGTTCTCCTCCAGGGTTAAGCTCACTCAATATAATTATACAATATTGTTTCCCTTTTGTTGTTTTTATTGTCAATTTTTTTTTCATTTAAATTATTGTCTTTATTATGTGCATTACTTCCTTGTTCTGTTTATAACATGTTGCATCAGCTCATATAGGTCTTCCCATGATTTTCTGAATACTTCATATGTATTTTTAGAGTGTAGTTTATATTTCTTTGCATTGGCTTGTATTGATTTTTGTTTCTCTCATTTGTATATAATACATGGTTTGGTCAAATTTGAACTCGAGTCCTCCTAACTTCAGACCCAGCACTCTATCCACTGTGCTGCCTAGTTGCCTACAACTTTTGCTAGCTACTGCATAATACTGGGATATAAATTAAAGATGTACTCAAAGGGTCTGGAGAGATTTCATAGCTGTAGACAAATATCAGAGAACAACTAATCAAAGATATCCAGCATCAATGGCAATTCTTTAATCAGCAAAGATGTCCAGCTGTAGAGTTGTTCAGCAAAAATCATTATGTCAGAGATAACTGAGCAGCAAAGGACTGAATGAATCTCAACAAAAACCTAAATGAATCCCTCAATAAAGTATAGGAAAACAGTTTAAAAGAATGATTACACTGAATGCTTTAGAAATCATGAGCTCATAGGTCTAGAGTTCGAAAAGCGATTGCAGGGAAGTCAATGACTCGTCCAGTGTCCTACAGATTAAATGTAAGAGGCAGAATTACAAACCCAAATTTCCTGACCGCAGAGCAAATGCTCTTTCTAATATACCATGCTAATACTTTCTACTTTTGCAGTTAACAATTGTTAGCAAAAAAGAAAAATTCATGCTTTGATAGTATTGTACGAACATTGTCTGTTGTAGTTGGCCTGAGTTTTGCTTTGTGGTGTTTTTATTTATATTGTTGTCACTATATACAATATACATATTTATTTGCATACACATACATGCATACATATGTGCATATGTGTATATATGTATGTGTGTACATGTATATATGTAAACGTGTATATATATGTATACACACATACTTTTTCATTGTTTTGGTCTGCTTTTGTCACTGTATATCTTCATACAAATACTGTCTGATTTCTTCATGCATCTTACAATGTCATCACATCTCATTAAACAGTTTGTTCACCCATTCCCCCAATTACAGAATACCCATTTTTCCCACTTTTAAAAAAATCACAGATAATACTACAATCATTACTTTTGTGGCAACAAAAAACTAGGTAGATTTTTAAATTATTTAAATATATTTTGAATAAAAACAAAATAGGTTTTATTTAGTGAGGAATGACTAAACAAATCATGGTAACACATCAGTTGGAGACTTTCCAATTTGGTTGACTTTTGTGGCTGTTTGTATTTTGTGGCATATGCTTCAAGGTTCTCACCAAAGTGACATCTCAGAACAGAACTATGGTGGTGATTTCTCCTCCCTGGTGTAGTGAAAAGTGCCTTCAATTTGTAGTAAGAGGATTCATCTTTGAATATTGGCTCTACCAGTTACTTTCTGTGTGACCTTGAAAAGGTCACATCATTTCTCTGAGCTTCAATTTCCTCATCAAAGGAGATAATAATTGCAAAGCACTTAGCAAAGTTCTTGGCACATAGCTGGTGCTTAATAAATGCGTTTCCCCTTCCTTTTATCTGAAAGATGAAGAGGGTAGACTCAATGACTTCTAATTCTCTTGCCAGCTCTAAATCTGTGCTGCTATACAAAAATAAAAATATTTATGTCTGGTTATAATTATAATAAATAGCATGTTATAATTGCATTTCAAAAACATATTTCATATTTACTTTATTCCTGGATATGAAAGACTGTATTTTTGTTTGTTTGTTTATTTATAATTTATACACTTTGACAAAGGTAAAAATATTTATTGTTATAACTAATGATAATAGCAATATCTTTCTCATATATGTATATGCGATTTATAATACAATTGTGTATACACACAAAGGTGATATTTGCTTTCTTAAAATATCCCAAAGAAATATTGCTCTGAAGATGGAAGGCTTTTCTTTTCTAAGCTACAATAACATTTTTCTTATATCCTTTTGGGCACTTCCTCTTTTAAATCATGCTATTTTTTGGGAAAGCTTTTCTTATACTATTTTATTGATTGCAGAAGCTTCTCTTTTCAAAGAACATAGGTTTATACAATGGGTAATGGATGAGCTGTCAGTTGCATTTAAATGCATTGTTGCTAAAGTGAAGTTAGAATGAGCCAGTATGTTCCAGGAGGACATCTGGCTTTGGTGGATTTTGAGAGGGTAGCATTAGGATTGAATTTTGACGGTGGCAATTAATAAGTTTCTTATTTTAATAATAGTTTTAAAAATTAATGCAGATTCAAAGGTTATGATTTAGGTAGACCACAAAGGATTAAGGTATGTTGGTTGGCATTGTAAAGGAATTCATAGCACAAAGAAGTAGATAAATATGTGTGTGCATATATTTATGTATGTGTGTAATATGTAGGTGTGTACATATGAATATCTACAAAATACACACATATACATATGTGAATGTTTTCGTGTATTCATACAGGGACATGCTAGAACCAGCTCCTCTTGGTTTCCAAGAGATGATAGCTAAATTTTCCGTGTGAGAATTTATACTTTGGAAATCAGCAAATGCTACAAATCAGGGCTCAATTTATTGTTTTGTTGATTTCTAGACATAAGAAAGCAATGGGAAAAATGCTAATGATGCATATTAAGCTTAAAAGCTTGCTGTATATACGTTTTCTCTAAGAATCAGCTATCAAACATTTATCAGCACCTTCCTATATAGACACATACAATATGTAGTTCTTTAAATACATGTAATTATAATATATGCCACATAATATGTTTTTAGTTTAGTTTAATTTTGCTTTGGTTTTTGGAGGGGGGAAGACAAGGCAATTGGGGTTAAGTGACTTGCCCAAGGTTACATGGCTAGCAAGTGTTAAGTGTCTGAGGCTGGGTTTGAACTCAGGTCCTCCTGACTCCAGGGCCAGTGCTGTATTCACTGCACTACCTATCTGCACCACATAATATGTCTTTAAACTATAATATTTAGCCCCTAAATACATTAACATACATACTTATATCCATTTCTATCCTCATTCCTATATCTAATATTTCTACTCTTTCTAAACCTTCCCTAATCAGTAGATCAGCTTCAGATCCTGCCTCTGACATTTATTATTCATTGGACACATTACTTGGTCTCTATACTCAAAAGATAATATATTTAGAGCTGGAAGGGGCTTCAGAGGCCATCTAGTCTGACCTATTAATTTTATAGATAAGGAAACTGAGACTTAGAAGGCTTAAGTTATTTGCCCAGGGTCACACAGTTACTAAGTATGAGAGGTGAGAGTCAAACTCAGGTCCTTTGACTCCTTGGCCAGTACTCTTTCCACTGTACCATTGACTTTTAACTTGATGTAATAAGACTATTGGATACCAACTAGGCCCTGAGTGGGTATCACCCCCTCATTATAGAGAATTCTAGAACCTGACCTCAAGCTCATGTATAACACCAGCTTCCCTTTTTTCTTCTATTTTTGTTGTTGTTTAATTGTTTCAGTCATGTCCAGTTCTTTGTGACCTCATTTTAGGGTTTTCTGGCAGAGATGATGGAGTGCCATTTCCTTCTCTAGCTCATCTTTCAGATGAGGAAACTGAGACAAACAGGGTTAAATGACTTGCTAAGGATCACACAGTTGGTAAGTGTCTGAGGCCAGATTTGAACTCAAGATGATGAGTCTTCCTGACTTCAGGCCCAGCACTCTATCCATTAAGCCAGTTAGCTCCCCTTTCTTTCCTGTTACCCCTTCTCTCTATATATTACAGGTCACAAAAACGTAAATTCCCTAGGATTTAGTTACAAGGGGAAATAATACATACAAATTGAGATAGTATATCAAGATAATTAATTATAGATGAGCAAAAGTAAATTCATCTAGTTCTATAATGAATGGTCCCTGAACCTAGCCTGAGACTAGAACTATTTTCTGTAGTTGTCACTGTGTAAACTGAATTCTCTGATTAAGTTTAGTTCTATTCAGCTCTGTTCCCTCTGCCAAATTGCATTTTTCCAGATGTTTCTGTGGCTAGAGTTCCTCCCTAGCGGCCCCCAGAAAAGAATATCATCTTTCCTAAATCTCATCCCTATAAGGATGTTGGTAATCAATTGGATTCTGTGAATCAAAAATGTTGGTCCATTTCTGTAGGCCTAGAGCATGGGCTTATTCCAGGGGTAGGGAACCTGTGTCCTCCAGGCCATATGTGGTCCTCTAGGTCCTCAAGTGCAGCCCTTTGATTGAATCTAAACTTCATAGAACAAATCCCCTTAATAAAAGGAATTTGTTCTGTAAAACTTGGACTCAGTTCCTTTTGTATACTATGTAATTTCTTTATCTTACCAGAGATCTCACCTCATTCCAACCAAAGCAATCGTGGGACATGATAGAAATACTATCTATATTTTCCCTATCAACTTAGTATCTGAATAATTTTCTTACAAAATTCATAAAAGATAATATGCTTCTTATAATAAAAATGAGAATATTTTTTTTAAAATAAAATTAATTCTGCTACAAATTGTGACTAGGCTGGTTAAAAGAAATTAGTTAAAAGAAATATGTTGTAATTCATTGGAAAGTGATAATATGGAGTATAAGGCTTTCATTCATTGATTCCCTGGTTTTGTGCTATAGGATACATGTTACTGTATTAAGGACTATAGAGTTATGGGACAGAACAGAGAAGAGAAATGTTCTTGTCTTGAGGAGTTTACAGCATAGGATAGAAAAATTAAGGCTTAGTTTTAGATTTTCTCTCATTCCTTTTATTTGCAAACAGAACTTAAAATTGAATTTCATCTCCAAAGTCTGGTCTGACTTTTAATTGATGGGGAAAGCACTTCAATTATTTTTTTCCTCTTCCTCTAATGCTTTATTAAGTATAATAACATTGTTAAAGAAATATTTCCCCCCAGTGGAAAATTGAACCAAAGCCCCCAACACCATACTTTTTTTATAATAATATGCTAGACACATTAGCTTAATAGGGAGAGCATAGTATTTAGACTAAGAAGACCTGGATTCTAATCATGGTTCCCTAACTTGCTAGCTGTATGACTTGATAGGCAAATCATTTAACATTTCTGAGCCCCATTTTCCCCATTTATAAAATAAGAATATTTATAGCACCTACCTTATGCCATCATTATGGGGAAGGCCCTTTGTAAACCCCTAAATGAAATAGAAATATGACCTCTTTCCCCTTGAACCTTCTCCAACTCCTGACTTTCCAATTATTGTGAAGGGTAACACCATCCTCCAGATCACCCAGGCTCATAACCTAGCTTCTCAAATGCTTATTTTATCTCATCCATATCCAATCTGTTACCAAAGCTTGTTGATTTCACCTTTGCAATATATTTTGAATTTGTCCCTTTCTTTCCCCTAATAATATCACCACCTTGGTGCTGGACCTCATCACCTCATGCTTGTACTATTGTAATAGGCTATGTGTGGATTTGCCTGACTCAGATCTCTCCCCACTCTAATCCATCTTCCCTTCAGGAAGCAAAGTGATTTTTCCTAAAGCACAGGACTGACAATGTCACCACACTATTCAATAAACTCCAGTAGCACCCTATTGTCTCTAAGATCAAATACAAAATCCTTTATTTGACATCTAAAGCCCTTCATAACCTACTACCCACCCAACCTATCCTGTCTTTTTATACTTTTACTTTCTGCTATGTACTTTTCATTACAGTGACATTGGCCTCTTATGTTGTAAGAAAAACACACTCCATCTCTCTGCTCTGTGTATATTCTTTGGCTGTTCCTCCTTCCTGGAATGTTTTCCTTCCCATTTCTGCCTTCTGGCTTTCTTTGAGATTCCTTCAAGACCCAACTAAAATTCTATGTTCTACAAGAAACTTTTCCTAACCCTTATTAGTCCTATTGCTTTCCTTCTGCTAATTATTTCCTATTAATCCTGTATATAAATTATTTGCATATAGTTTATAGTTTATTGTTATTTTGTTGTCTTTCTCATTAAATTGTGATATCCTTGAGGATAAGAACTATTTTTTGTCTCTTTTTGTATGCCCATTGCTTCGTACAGTGCCTGGCACATAATAGGTAATTAGTAAATGTTTATTGATTATTATTATCACTTTCTATTCCAACTTCTGGATTACAAAGTCAAGAGCAGAACTCATATTTTTTGTTTAGGGGTGTGTGTGTGTGTGTGTGTGTGTGTGTGTGTGAGAGAGAGAGAGAGAGACAGAGAGACAGAGAGAGAGAGAGACAGAGAGACAGAGAGACAGAGAGAGAGAGAGAGAGAGGCAGAGAGAGAGAAACAGAGACAGAGACAGAGAGAGACAGAGAGACCAAGATAGAGACAGAGAGACCAAGATAGAGACAGAGAGTGATGGGGAGGCAGGGCAGAGACCCAAACAATGACACAGAGGCAGAGACAGAGACAGGGAGAGTCAGAGACATAATCAGAGATAAAGAGAAAAACCTAGAGATAGAGAGACAGAGATCAGAAGACAGAGAAAAACAGAGGAGAGAATTAAGTGAGATAAAATAGAGGTGAAGAAGTTAGAGATTAAAGATAGAAAGGAACAGAAGGCCCTACTATGACTTCCTAATACATTGCTTTTGCTAAGAATGTTAGGGTCAGGGGCATCTAGGTGGCCCAGTGAGTAGAGTGCCGGCCCTGGAGTCGGAAGGACCTGAGTTCGGATCCGGCCTCAGACACAACGCACACACAAATAAAAACCTAGCTGTGTGACCTTGGGCAAGTTGCTTAACCCCAATTGCCCTCCAAAAGGCAAAAAAAAAGAAGGTTAGGGTGATAGGCATTTGTTAGGGAAATGTAAATGGAGAAAGTAAAAAAGTCAATTTTGTATTAAGCTGGTGAATGTGTACTGAATGAGCCTTTGGGTATTACCTTATTTGTAGCAATAAGATGTTTTAATCATTCCTTTAGTCATATTGAAACTCAGTGGAATCAGTCAGTGTGTTACTCATGCTATAATTGATTTCTGTTTTACACTTATTCAAGACCTTATTGAATGTAAATGTATTTCATTAGTAAATGTACCTGACATTAAGCCGAGCAAAATGCTTTCCAAGGGATTGCTCATTAAAGAATGCCATGAATAGGAGAATTATCTTTTTTTTTTCTTGTTAAACAAATTTTCCAGAAATGTCAAAGCTAAGAGATTAAAGGACATATCATGGAAAGAGTAAGAGGCACATGGGTTAGCTTTTTATGTACGCTAGAATTGTGCCTAATATTAATTTCTTGTATTACTTAGAAGTAGAGAAAAGAGTTTATACCAAGGTTAAAAAATGATTTTATACAAAAAAGGAACCTTTAGTGACTATATATTTACCCAGATGCTCTGACTTACATGTGCAAATAGATGGTTATTTGCTCATTTTCTTTTTCTAAAAAATATTCCATTGCCAAGTGTTTTTGTAATACCAATTTGAGCTATTATTTCTTCTGAATACAATTGTGTCAGAAAAAGTGAAGCTACAAATTCATCATCTGTAGAAGGTACACACTGAGTTTTGTGTGTGTGTGTGTGTGTTCCTACTAGTGGTGGTGATAGATTTGTATGATTCTATCCCAGCTCCCTCATTTAGTTCTCCTTTCCAGCACTGCAATGAGTTGGTGGTGTAGTTGTCCTGAGTTATAATGGGAGGTTCAGTTTTACAATATTTATGTATAATGAATTAAAAAGAAATGCCTATTTAATAGTGTTGTAGCCCATACAAACCTTCTGATCTTCTAGCCCAGTTTTTCTCTGCCAACAAGTTTTCTGCTTACTAACCACGTGTCTAATATTTCCAGATCCCTCCATAAAACCGTTGAGGTGCTCTGATCTTGAAATGCCATGACTCTCAGGTTGCCTGAGCTGCCATGAAGTATAAACTTAGGACTCTTGGACCATGATAGACTTGCTCTTCTTCCCACATCCTGAAGATCATTGTGCCCAATATTACTGGTGATATCCTTGATTGTATCTCATACCTATCCCTTCCTGCTCCCTTCTTTCCCTTTGGACTGAAGGAAGTCAGAAAAGTCAGAAGGAAGAGGTGAGGAGGGAGGGCACTCCAAGGAAGGGAGACAGCCAAGGAGTTGAGAGATGGAATGTCTTGTCTGAGGAACAGTCAGGAGGTCAGTGTCACTGGATCAAAGAGTGGGGAGGTGTGAGGTCTAAGAAGATTGGAGAGGTGGTGTGTGTGTGTGTGTGTGTGTGTGTGTGTGTGTGTGTGTGTGTGCAGTTTATGAAAAGCATTAAACACCAGGATTTTAATTTGACCATGAGGGGAATAGGGAACCATTGGAGTTATGTGACATAGACCTATGTCTGATCCTACTTGTGTTCAAAACACTTCTTAACCTTAAAGTATCATATACAAATGAGTTATTTCTATTGGTGGTGGCCACATTCCACATTTTCAAGCATTCTTTTTGCCTAAATATGAAAAGTTAGTTTTCTAAAACAAGCTGGTAGGAAAGAACTTTGACAATAATTAATATCTGATCTACCAAAGAGACAACAATGATTTCTGCTGTGAAAACTGCATTCTTGATAGGAGTGATGTAGTACTACCCAGAGAAAGGGGCAAACAACACCAGAGGCAAGTAGATCAAGGCATCTTCCATTCCTTGTACTTCATTCACCAGAAATCAGATTTACAACAGATGGATTTATAGTATTTCTCTAGAAAGCTACTTGTGACAGTGGAAACATCTTTCAAATATAAGGCAAGCTTTACCATCAATAACCTTCAATCATCTACTTATATCCCGAGGAGACAGGGAAAGGTATACTGGCAGATAGTAGAGAATCACAGAAAATGATGGTTCTCTTTTCTTAACCCATTAATCTAAAGGAAAACTGAACAAAACAATCATTCTATTAGTCATGATAGTGATGGCTTTGCCTGATGTACTGAGCTATTGGGGTAATAGTAAATGGTTATTCTGTCAATAGTTTGTTAAACTTCCAAGTGATTGTGGGATAGTTGGGGATCTATTGCAATGAACATCTCAAAGACTATTAGTTGCTAAAATGCAAGATAAAGGGGAAGATAGTCCTAGATTTAGAGAAAGCATGGCTGGATGGATAGTATGTTGAACTTAGAGGCAAAAGACTTGTGGTCTAATCCAATCCTACATAAAATGATTGTGTGACCTTGACCCAAACTATTTAACCTTTCAAAATTTCTATTTTCTCATCTATAAAATGTGAACAATTATACTTGTATTATCTACCTACTCCTTCAGGATTTTTGTAGGTCCAGATAAAAATATCTCAGTAAAAATTACCTATTTCACAGATTATTGTGAGAGAAACAATATGGAAACTCCAAAAAATGTTATATAAATATGAATTATTACTAGATTGATTTATACTTGCCCATAAGTAATTTTATGAAGTCTATTCCTGGGGCTATTACTAGAAAAGAAAATATACCATTTCTCCATTTCTTCCCAAACAAATGTGTTCTCTAATTTCTTTGTATCTTTCTCATCAGATATTTTTCCAGGTCCAAAATGAATGAACTAAAATAAAAATTGTTGTGAATTTAGATTCTGTTAGAATGCACACAAATTATTTTGTATTTATATATTTATTTTATATTATAATTTGTATAGGCTCAAATATGTGCATGCCTTCATACCAATAGAATATAAGTTTCTTGAGGGCAGGATTATTTTGTTTCATTTTTGTCTTCATATGTTTGGTACTTAGCATAGTTCCTGGAACAAGGTAGGTGCCTGATAAATCCTTGTTGATTGATTAATATGTTGGTTGATTCATATACCATTCATCTTTGTTTCTCTGACCCATTAATATTAACCCACTTAAATGATTCATTATATAAATGATCTCATTTTATTCTTAGATCTTAGATCTATATTCTTTGATCAGCCATTCACAATGGTACCTGTGTGAAGAAGGTAGTGTTTTTTTAAATCATTTTTTCCCAGATGAGGAAGGAAGGTTGAAAGAAGTAAGTTGACTGGTACCAAGTCACAGAGTAAATAAGTGCCAGAAGCCAGAACTTTTAACTCAAGTCTTTGGGTCCAGTGCCCTTTCCATAAGATCACATTGCCTCCAGTACACTCAACAATGAATATTTGCTCAGTGAATTGATAAAGTCCTCATTTGTTAAATTAGGCATTTAATTAGAAGATCTCCAAGGCAGAGGTGTCATGCTCACTGCCTTCAAAACTCCCAGTTTGAACCAGATTAAAGTGTAATTGGGAAATATTTAACAAAATTAAAAATCCAATAAACTACAATTTTAATTTGTGGTTTTCTAAGTCAATATGAGGCCATTTCCATTTGAATTTTCCACCATTGCTCAAAGGTTCCTTTCAGCTCAAAACCTATTACCAGTATACCAGTAATGATCACAAGGGAGGCTGACATAAATGTTTGGACTTTTATGCCATACTTATTGGACATGTCCTATACATCAAGTTGTTTTTGGACATTATATTAATATTCACATTGGTACCTAAATCAAGATATGTTGTCGTATCAAGGATATCTGGATTTCAGTAATGGTCACCTAAGAGGAAAGGTTGCCAGTGCCTAGGGAAATCAGGACATTCTAGGGGAAATGAATGAGCAAATGTATTGAGGTATGACAGTCTAAGGCAAATTTTGGGGACAGTTGAATCCATTTTGACTTGTGTGTAGAGAACATTGAATACTGCAATACAAAATAAAGCTGATTATGGAGCTAAATTATGGAGAGGTTTGAATGTAAGGCAAAAAGCTTGAATATGACTCAACAAGTGATTGAGAGCTACTAAATTTCTGTGATGATGTGATCAGATATATGAATTAGAAGGATATTTCTGGCATGGGTAATAAAAGGCGAATTGGAGGAGGGGAAAGAAGAGAATCAGTAAGACAAATGTAAACATTTTTGAACCAACAATGCTTTCAGATGATATTTCGAAGTTTCCAAATACTCATGGCATTATTATAATTATCATCATTCATATTTAATATTTTGTATACATTTTATATATACTTATATATAATATATATATTTCATTTATATATATATTTTATATATATTTTTATATATACTTATATATATATATACTTTATATATACTTTTATACTTTCCCATGTAAATGCTATTAATTTCCAACAGAATGCAGGCTCTTTTGAGGACAGGGACTGTTTTCAATTTTGTCCTTATATCTCCCAGATTTAGCACAGTTCCTACTAATTAATACTTGTTGAATTAAATCTAGATTGAATATAATTGCAATTTTTATAAACAGATCGAACATTCTCAATGGAGCTGCTATTTTGAAATTGAAACTCTCAAAACCATAAAATTTTGAAACTGGAAGAGGCCATGGACATTAGTTAGTCCAACCCTTTGTAGACATTTGTCAGTATAGATGAATAAATATTCCTCCCATGAGAAGGCATGGGCAAAATTTGGGTAGGATGGGCAAGTCTGAATAGGCATGGTTGGAGCATCCAAAAAAAGAGATCTCATGTGTCTCTGAGTATATACACATGAACACACACATATGTGCATACACGCATATATGCGTGTCACACACATATATGTGCATACACACTTATGTGTCTCTCTCTCTCTCTCTCTCTCACACACACACACACACACACACACACATATATATCCACATGAATACTAACATGTATATATCAAGAAAACAACAAAAAACAATGAGAAATAGTCATTATTTCCAGTATCTGCTGAATATTCTTATATTGAAACTGGTTTTAGGAAAGACTGACAGTGAGATACAGTGTTAGATTTTTCACAATAGTCACAAAATCAGATAATCTATCATATGCTATATTTTCCATTTAACTGTTTATTAAAGGGCTATGATTGGATCAGGATTAAAAGCCCTTGGTTTTAAAGAATCTCTTGCAACATTGTCTGTATTAAGCTTAACTCATTGCTGGGGTAACCTCAGAAGAGAAGTGACTTTGTGTTCCATTTCCTAGACTTTTAGAACTATAAAGGGTGCTTCCAGGCTATCTTCTCCAAACCCTTCATTTATTGATGAAGAAATTGAAGTCAAGGTAACACAGCCAGTTAATAGATCTGTGATGAGAACCCAATCTCTTAGAATACAATTCAACGTGTTTTGCATAACTTCCTCTCAGTGGTTTTTACTGAAAATATCTTTTGGAAAGAGGCATGCTTCTCTTTTCTTTGAGAGGGAATGAGACAACTTTTGTTTTTGATAATAAAACAGTAGTCTTGGGACTTTTTCACTTCATACTGAAAGAGGTTGAATTGTCAAATTGGCCAGAATTCCTAGACCTATAGAAAAGTTCTGGAAACCTTTGATTATAAGATAAAAATGTAAGGAGAGTTACGAATAAAGTCAGATCTAAACAACTGGAGGAATATTAATTGCTCATTGATAGGCCAAGCTGATATGACAGAAATGATCATTCTCCTAAATTAATATATTTATTCAGTTCTATATCATCAAAGTACCAAAGAATGATTTTAAAGACCTACAGCTAACAAAAGGTTGAAAATATAAAGAGAATTGATAAATAAAAATGTGAAGGCTGGTGACGTAGTAGTACCAGATTTAAAACTATATTACAAAGTTCTAATCATCAAAAAAGTCTGGCACTAGCTAAGAAATAGAGTGGTTGATTAATGACATAGGTATACAATATTGAGAAGTAAATGACCATAGCAATCTAGTACTAGACCCCAAAGACCCAAGTTTTTTTGGGAAAAACTCACTACTTGACAAAAATCGTTAGAAAAACTTGAAAGCACTCCAGCAGAACTAGGTGTACACCAATATCTCACACCATATACCAAGATAAGGTCAAAATGTACATGATTTAAAAATAAAGGGTGATATCATAAACAATTAAGGGAGCATGGAAAAGGTAGCTTTCAGACTTATGGATAAAGACGAATGTTGACCAAACGAGATAAGGAGGATCATGAGAGAGAAAATAGTTAATTTTGACTAAAAGAAATTAAAAAGGTTTTTTCCAAACCAAACTAATGTAGACAAAATTAGAAGGAAAAAAGAAAATGGGAAAAATTTTACAGCAAGTTTCTCTGATAAAGGCATCACTTCTCAAATATAAAGGGGCCTGACTCAAGTTTATAAAAATAAGATCTGATTCCCCAGTTGATAAATGGTCAAAGGATATAGACAAGAAATTTTCAGAAGAAACAATAGGGGCAGCTAGCTAGTATAGTGGAGAAAGCACTGGCCCTGGAATCAGAAGGACCTGAGTTCAAATCTGGCCTTAAGACTCTTAACACACACACACACACACACACACACACTAGCCATGTGACCTTAGGCAAGTCACTTAACCCCAATTGCCCTACTCTCCCCTCCAAAAAAAGAGAAAAAATAAATAATCTTATGAACTGCTCTAAATCACTGTTAATTAGAGAAATGCAGATTAAAACAACTCTGATATATTACCTCACACTTATGTTGATTAAGGTGCCTGAAGAGGAAAATAATAAAAGCTGGATGGGATGTGGAAAATAGGTAAACTAACACACTGCTTGATGGAGTTGTAAACTGGTCCAACCAGTTTACAACAAGTTGGAACTGAACCCAAAGCTATTTATCTTACCTCTTTTTGTGGTGTCAAAGAACTAGAAATTGAGGGACTATTTATCATTTAGGGAATGACTGAACTAACTGTAGTATATGATTATATGATTGTGATCAATTATTTTGTGCTAGAAAAAATGATGAGGTGTATGGGTTCAGAAAAATTCTGAGAAGACATATATGAACTGATGCAAAGTGAAGTGAGCAAAATAGGGAGAACATTGTATATGGTAACAGAAATATGGTGAAAAAATAACTGAAATATTTAGTAACTCTGATCAATACAATGATTCATGACAGTTCCAAAGGACTCATGAAAAATGCTATCCATCTTCAGAAAGAGAATTGACAAACTTTGAGTTCAGATTGAAGCATATTTTTCACTTTCTTTATTCTTCTTGCTATTTTTTTAGCATGGCTAATATGTAAATATGTTTTGCATGACTTCACAATTATAATGGGTATCATACTGCTTGCCTTCCAAATGTCTGGGGAAGGGGCTGGAGGGAAGTTGAAACTTTGGAACATATTTAAAAAAAAAGTAATTAAAAAGGATTATTTAGAAGAAGCACTTTGTGTTAGAGATGCTTTTTCTTCCTGGAAAAAAATGCTAGATGCATATTTTTCTGTTCTTTTTCTTGGGAAGATTTATAGTACTATGTATTAGATATATTAAAATTTGTTCTAGTTATCAGAGTGGCTGAATAAGTGACTTGCAAATGAATTCCTTAATAATTCATTCACATTATGAACTGAAGGAACCACTAACCCTTAGCCTCATGCCAGAAATCAGAAAAAGAATATGTTAACAGACAGACAGAAACACTTTCATGAAAGAAACATTTGGAATTAAAATGTAGAGATACTTGTTTTCCATAAACACCTCCACTGAGGGAGGTGAGAAAATAAAATAGCATTTTTAGTGAGGACCCGTGATCATTAAGTGTTATGGAAAATATTAAAGCAAAGAGTACATAAAGAGTCTCTTATGGCTAGAAAATTTAGAATGGTCAGACCCTTTTTTTGTCAGTTAGTTAAAAGATGATAATTTACTCCACTCAAATCTGATCCTATTCTAATTAAGCATTAGAAATACTTAGAGCTCTGAATCTATACGATCTCATTGCTTGCTATAAAATTAAAATACTTAAAGAAATTGGGGAGTCCAGAGGTGTTTATTTCTTTCTGTGTTTTTTTTTTTACCTGTAATGCGATGATTTCATTTTGAGAAGGGGATCCATGTGAAAGCAATCCACACCACCTTTTGGAGTGGAAAGCAAGCCATACCTACCTTATGAAAGTATATGAGTTCTAGGGTGTAGTTGGATGGTGTGATATTCTTGCTGAGTTTTAGTACAATATCATTCCTAGTTTAGGGAAATAATTATACTTACACTGACTAGCTTTTTAGAATTTTCTTTGGTATTTGTATCAATAGGTTATATTGATACACAATGACATCTTGATGGACAAGATAAAATACATTGAAGATCTAGTGTAGATTAATGGGGCTAGTATTAATGTTCTTTGCTGTGGAGTTGATCCCTAAGATTTCTAATTAAGACTATATGAAGAAGTCTAAACTTAACCTTTTTTACACCTAACTTTACTCTCTATCACTTGTTTATTCCTAACGTTTTTACCTATCCATAAGAATGATAAGTAATATGTTCCATGAATAATTTTACATATTTATATCTTTCTATCCACACACAGAGAAACATACATATACATATGTACACATATACATGTGTGTAAATATGTGTATATATGCATACATGTATATATATATGTACACACATGTATTTGGGTCTCATGATAGCCATCTCTAAAGGGGGGAGAGAAGGAAAAAGGGGGAAATAAATTTACACGATAACTTTATTATATAGTTTAAAAAATAGCAAGTTGTACATAATAGGTTTGCAGTTTTATTTTTTTTATTTTATTTTTTATTTTTTTAATTAATTTATTAGTTTAGTTTCAGTTAACAAGATTCAATTCCATAGTTCCTTGATTTTCAAATTTCCTTTACTTCCCTCCCCCTCCCCTCATGACATCATATAGTACAGTATAGGGTCTGCAAATGCATTCATATTAAACATTATTCCAATTACAAAGGCATATTGTACTAGGTGGGATGAAAGATGGTAAGGAAGAAGTAAAACCAAACAATGAGAAGAACAAGATCATTTAGTTTGCTTCCATCAGGATTCAGGCTCAGTTCTTTCTAGTTATATCTCTGGATGGCGCATTTCTCACTTTCTTGAGTCATTCGGGATTAACTTATATCACTGCATTGCTGAAAAGAGTCCAGTCTGTCATAGTTGGTCGTCACAGATATGGTATGTCTGTGATTGTATACAAATTTCTTCTGATTCTACTCTTCTCGCTCAGCATCAGTTTGTATAAGTCTCTCCAGGTAATTATGAAATCCGTCACCTCCTCGTTTCTTATAGCACAATAAAATTCCATTACATTCATATACCACAACTTGTTTAGCCATTCCCCAATTGATGGGCACCCCTTTAGTTTCCAATTCTTTGCAACCACAAAAAGGGCTGCTAAAAATATTTTTGTACATATGGGTCTTCCTCCCACTTCTATGATCTCTTTGGGATATAACCCTAGAAGTGGTATGGCTGGGTCAAAGGGTATGAAATTATTTATAATCCTTTGGGCATAATTCCAGATTGCTCTCCAGAATGGTTGGATAAGTTCACAACTCCACCAGCAATGTATTAGTGTTCCAATTTGTCCACATCCTCTCCAGCATTTGTCACTTTCTTGTTTTGTCATCTTAGCCAATCTGACTGGAGGGATGTGGTATCTCAGAGTTGTTTTGATTTGCATTTCTCTAATTAATAGTGATTTAGAGCATTTCTTCATATGCTTATAGATATCTTTAATTTCTTTCTCTGAAAACTTCCTATTCATATCCTTTGACCATTTCTCAATTGGGGAATGACTTGTATTCATATAGATTTGGCTCAATTCTCTATAAATTTTAGAAATGAGTCCTTTATCAGAGACACAAGTTGTAAAAATTCTTTCCCAATTTCCCACCTCCCTCTTGATCTTGGTTACATTGGCTTTGTTTGTACAGAAGCTTTTCAATTTAATGTAATCAAAATTATCCATTTTGCATTTTATAATGCTCTCTAATTCTTGTTTGGTCCTAAAGTCTTCCCCTCTCCACAAATCTGTCAGGTAAACTATTCCTTGCTTTCCCAAATTGCTTACAGTATCATCCTTTACACCTAGATCATGCACCCATTTAGACTTGATTTTGGTATATGGTGTTAGATAGTGATCTATGCCCAGTTTCTGCCACACTGTATTCCAGTTTTCCCAGCAGTTTTTGTCAAATAGTGCATTCTTATCCCAAAAACTGGGGTCTTTGGGTTTATCGAACAATAGATTGCTATATTCATTAACTGCTGGGTCTCCTGCACCTAATCTATTCCATTGATCCACTACTCTACACCTCTGCCAGTACCAAGCAGTTTTGATGACTGCTGCTGTATAATACAGATTAAGATCTGGCATAGCTAGTCCACCTTCCCTAGCATTTCTTTTCATTAATTCCCTTGATATTCTAGACCGTTTGTTTTTCCAAATAAATTTTGTTATTATTTTGTCTAACTCTACAAAGTAGTTTTTTGGTAAATTGATTGGAATGGCACTAAATATATAATTTAGTTTGGGTAAAATTGTCATTTTTATTATATTAGCTCGACCCAGCCACGAGCAATTGATATTTTTCCAACTATTTAGATCTGTTTTTATTTGTGTGAGAAGTGTTTTGTAGTTTTGATCATATAGATTCTGGGTTTGTTTTGGCAAGTAGATTCCCAAATATTTTATAATGTCTACAGTGACTTTAAATGGGATTTCTCTTTCTATCTCTTGCTGTTGAGTTTTATTAGAGATGTACAGGAATGCTGAGGATTTATGTGGGTTTATTTTATATCCTGCAACTTTGCCAAATTTATTTATTGTCTCAAGTAATTTTTTACTTGATTCTCTAGGATTCTCTAAGTATATCATCATATCATCTGCAAAGAGTGACAGCTTGGTCACTTCTTTGCCTAATTTGATTCCTTTGATTTCTTTTTCTTCTCTAATTGCTACTGCTAATGTTTCAAGTACCAGATTGAATAAGAGGGGTGATAGTGGACACCCTTGTTTCACTCCTGATCTTATTGGAAAGGCTTCTAGTTCATCCCCATTGCATATAATACTTGCTGATGGTTTTAGATAGATGCTAGCAACTATTTTAAGGAAGGCTCCATTTATTCCTATACTTTCTAGTGTTTTTAATAGGAATGGATGTTGTACTTTGTCAAAAGCCTTTTCTGCATCTATTGAGATGATCATGTGGTTTTTGCTAGTTTTGTTGTTGATATGCTCAATTATATTGATGGTTTTCCTAATATTAAACCATCCTTGCATTCCTGGAATGAATCCTACCTGATCAGGGTGTATTATTTTTGTGATAAGTTGTTGGAGTCTTTTGGCTAATATTTTATTTAGAATTTTTGCGTCTAAATTCATGAGGGAGATTGGTCTATAATTTTCTTTCTCTGTTTTATCTCTTCCTGATTTAGGAATCAGTACCATATTTGTGTCATAGAAAGAGTTTGGTAGGACTCCTTCTTCACTAATTTTCCCAAATAGTTTGTAGAGTATTGGAATCAATTGTTCTTTAAATGTTTGATAGAATTCACTAGTGAACCCATCTGGCCCTGGAGATTTTTTCCTAGGGAGTTCATTGATGGCTTGTTTGATTTCTTTTTCTGAGATGGGGTTATTTAGGTAATTCACTTCCTCTTCAGTTAATCTGGGCAACTTGTGATTTTGTAAATATTCATCCATTTCACTAAGATTGTCATATTTATGTGCATACAATTGGGAAAAATAATTCCTCATTATTTTTTTGATTTCCTCTTCATTGGAGGTAGATTCACCCTTTTTATTTTTGATACTCATAATTTGGTTTTCTTCTTTCTTTTTTTTATCATATTGACTAAGGGTCTATCAATTTTGTTGATTTTTTCATAAAACCAGCTCTTAGTTTTATTTATTAATTCAATGGTTTTCTTAATTTCAATTTTATTAATCTCACCTTTGGTTTTCAATATTTCTAATTTAGTACTAAATTGGGGATTTTCAATTTGTTCTTTTTCTAGCTTTTTCAATTGCATGTCCAATTCACTGACCTCCCTTCTCTCTGCTTTAATTAAGTATGCACTCAGGGATATAAAACTTCCCCTGAGAACTGCCTTTAGTGCATCCCACAAATTTTGGTATGTTGTTTCATTATTATCATTCTCTTGAATGAAATTATTGATTGTTTCTATAATTTCTTCTTTGACCCACCAATTTTTTAGGATTAAATTGTTTAGTTTCCAATTAGTTTTTAGTCTATCTTTCCATGGCCCTTTATTGCATATAATTTTTATTGCATCATGATCTGAGAATGATGTGCTTACTATTTCTGCCTTTCTGCACTGGATTGTGAGGTTTTTATGCCCTAGTACATGGTCTATTTTTGAGTATGTACCATGCACTGCTGAGAAGAAAGTAAATTCCTTTTTATCCCCATTCAGTTTTCTCCAGAGATCCATCATATCTAGTCTCTCTAAGATTCTATTCACCTCCTTAACTTCTTTCTTGTTTATTTTGAGGTTAGATTTATCGAGTTCAGAGAGGGGGAGATTAAGGTCCCCCACTAGTATAGTTTTGCTATCTATTTCTTCCTCTAATTCCTTTAACTTCTCCTCTAGGAATTTGGATGCTATACCACTTGGTGAATATATATTAAGTAGTGATATTGCTTCATTCTCAGTGGTGCCTTTTAGTAGGATATAGTTTCCTTCCTTATCTCTTTTAATTAGATCTATTTTTGCTTTTGCTTTATCTGAGATAAGTATTGCTACCCCTGCTTTTTTTACTTTAGCTGAGGCATAATAAATTTTACTCCAACCTTTTACCTTTACCCTGTGGGTATCCCTTTGTTTCAAATGTGTTTCTTGAAGACAGCATATTGTAGGATTATGGTTTTTAATCCATTCTGCTATCCGCCTCTGTTTTATGGGAGAGTTCATCCCATTCACATTCACAGTAATGATGACTATCTGTCTCTTCCCTCCCATCCTATTCCCTCCCCTGTTTATGTTTTTGTTTCTTCCTTCTCCCTTCCCCTCCTTGAAGTTTTCCCTTTTGACCACCCCCTCCCTCAGTGTTCCCACCCAGTGACCCCCCTTCTTAACCTACCCTCTCCCCTTACTACTATTTCCCTCCCTTATAATCCCTCCCTTTAGTCTCCTCCTTTTCACCCCCCCTTTCCCTCCCACTATCTATAGGACACAACAAATTTTTATACTTATCAGAGTAAATTACTCCCCGTTTGATTCCAAACCAATGAGAGTAAATTTCAAACAATGCTCCTCTCCCTCCCTCCAATTCCTCTATTTAATGAATTTATGTGTCTATTCACGTTAGATTCTTAAACTTCACTGATTAATTTGATCCTTCTTTGAACCAGAACCAGTGAGAATAGTGTTTAAATGATGTTCCTCTCCCTCTTACTTTCCCTTCTTCTATAGTGTGTTTTGATGCCTCTTCAGATGGCATATTTTGCCTTTTCCTAGCTCATCCTTTCCTTTTTCCCATTACAGTACCATTGATCCCCTTAATAGTCTTTTTTTTCTTTAGACTCCATGTTAGTGCATTCATACCCACACCCTCTAAGTATAACCCTTTTTCCGGTCATGATAATCATAGAGATTTCAAATATTGATAGTTATCAGCTCCACATATAGGGATGTGAACATTTTGCTCTTGTTGCATCCCAAGTAATGAGCTTGTGTTTGTGGGTGTGGGTATGTGCACTTCTGCATGTGTGAGTCTATGTTACCCTTATTTACCTTTTTATGTTCTTCTGGAGTCTTGTAATTGGAGATCAAATTTTCCATTGAGCTCTGGCTTTTTCATTAGGAAAGTCTGGAAGTCCCTTACTTCATTAAACGTCCATCTCCTTGCCTGAAAGATTATGCTCAGTTTTGCCGGGTAGTTAATCCTTGGTTGTCGTCCTAGCTCTCTTGCCCTACGAAATATCAAATTCCAGTCCCTCCGCTCTTTTAATGTAGAAGCTGCTAGGTCCTGTGTGATCCTAACTGTAGTTCCTCGATATTTGAATTATTTCTTTTTGGCTGCTTGTAGAATTTTTTCTTTAATCTTGTAATTCTGGAATTTGGCTACTATATTTCTTGGAGTTTTCAGTTTGGGATCTCTTTCAGGAGGAGTCCGGTGAATTCTATCAATAGCTATTTTATCTTCTGATTCCAGGACCTCAGGACAGTTTTCTTTGACAATCTCTTGGAGGATGTTGTCTAGACTGCTTTTCTCATCGTGGCTCTCTGGTAGA